>JABMBS010176548.1:0-12365 GCA_018491695.1 Lissonota sp. PSUC_FEM 10030012 | reverse complement strand
ATAACGTTTCCGTCGCATACGGTTAGCATCACGTAGCGCAGGCTGATCGCCCGAGTAAAATGCCACCAGAAAAAATGCAATCCGTTAAGTAGTTTCCAAGTTATTAGCGTTCAAAGTTCAACAATCACGGCTCAGTATAAGAGCAGCGATAGTGACAGCGTCTCGACGCTCGAAACTTCAATGACCAGACTTCATTGGATCCATCAAAAGACAGTCTGCTGTTGAGATTGCTTGAACCAAGCAGCAGACAAATGAACGGTAGCTGTCATAATTCATGGTGGGATAAGGCGGATCGGATGGAAATTTATTTGGTAACCTCTTGAAATTTAGATTTCAAGACGCTCCGGTCATTTGGAATGACTTTTTTTAAATCTTATTTTCAAAGGTGATCAAGAATGTCTTTCCTGTCTAGTTCAGCATAATAGAAATACAGGCGAGGTTAAAATTGGTGATAGTTATCAAACGTATTACCGTTTCCTAATGATCTTTGAATTTACACGCCCGTCCCGCGTAAATTTTTTTTTTCGTTTTGTTTTTGACGTTTAAATTTCTTCCAAAAACTTCTCGACCGCGAGTTCATGTCAAGAGACGGAATAAATACTCGGAATTCAGTGTTTCAATGCAGTCAACAACATTGAGCAAGCACTGACACGTGACCGAGAAGCAGAAGAATTTTGAAAAACAGATTCAATGCGGATTGGAATGTCTGCATACATGGATAGAAATTGCATGATATAAAATTGAAATTCACTTTTGTTTGCACGAAAAAATATCATTTTCATCATAAACTCATCAGCAATATCTAAGCCCGCGTTGAGCAAGATTTTGCTGATAAATTCAGAAGCAAAGTATTCCGAGGAAATAAGTTTCATGGTGGGTTTAACAAAGTTATTACGCCGATGGACAAAGCAATAGACGCAAGTTGAATTAACTCTTGTTCTGACAAAAAAAAACCGCCATTTTAATTATAATGTTGTTAGCCGTATCTAGCCCAGGTTAAGTAACTACCTGCTGATAGTTTAGGTGTAAGATATTACCAAAAAAAAATTTTCACTATGGGTTAAAAACCATTAACACTCCTATTATACGTACCAGGGGCAGAAGCCGACTTTCTATTTTGCCTGAACGAAAATAGTTATTAAATTCATCTTAAAATCTTTACAGAATTATCCAGCTAGAGCAAGCATTTACTCATAAACGAGACGCGGAAGGTTTTTCGAAAAAAGATTCAATCATGGATTAGAATCTCTGCGTACATTGATGGAAATTCCTTAATGTGAAATTAAAATTCAATTTTTTGCCACGCCAAACCATTATTTTCATCAAAAAAACATCAGCAATATCCAAGCCCACGTAGAGTAAGCTTTTGCTGATAATGAAAAGCAAAATATTCCGGGAAAATAAGTTTCACGGTGGGTTTAACTAAGTCAGTACTCCAATAAACAGAGCAATAGACGCAAGTTGAATTTACTCTTATTCTGAAAAAAAATCTGCCTTTTTTTATTTCAGTTTTATTAATCATATCCAGCCCAAGTTAAACAAGCTCCTACTAATAGTTGGGGTGTAAAATATTCCCGAAAAAACCAAATTTACTATGAGTTAAAAACTATTGATACTCCGATGATAAGTCCAATGGCAACAACCTACTTTTTATTTTGCCTAGACGAAAATATTTATTATTCATCTTGAAATGTGTGTAAAATTATCTAGCCTTAATTGAGCAAGCACTTATAAAGGAATGAGATGCAGAAGATCCTTCGAAAATAGATCCGATTGTGCATTAATACTTCTGTATACATGGATACAAATTCCCTAATGTGAAATTTAAATTCAATTGTGCTCTCACGGAAAAAATTTTTTTAAATTAATATGTTATCAGCAATATCTAATCCCACGTTGAGCAAGCTTTTGCTGATAATTAAGAAGCAAAGTATTCAGGGAAAATAAATTTCACGGTGGGTTTAACAAAGTTTTTGCTCCGATGAACAGAGCAATAGACGCAAGTTGAATTTACTCTTGTTCTGACGAAAGAACTGCCATTTTAATTATAATGTCGTTTGCCGTATCTAGCTCAGGTTAAGCAAGCACCTGCTGATAGTTTAGGTGTGAGAGATTCCCAAAAAAAAATTTCACGATGGGTTAAAAACTATTAACACTCCCATTATGCGTATTAGTGGCAGAAGCCTAATTTTCATTTTGCTTAAACGAAAATATTTATGATATTTATCTTGAAATATCTAGAGAATTATCTAGCCCACATCGGGCGAGCGTTTACTCACGAACGACATGTGGAAGGTTTTTCGAAAATAGATTCAATCGTGGATTAGAATGTCTGCATACATCGATCGAAATTGCCTGATGTGAAATTTAAAATCTGTTTTTTTATCACGCAAAAATATTATTTTTATTAGAATACAATCAGCCATATCCAAGCCCACGTTGAGCAAGCTTTTGCTGATAATTAAGAAGCAAAGTATTCAGGGAAAATAAATTTCACGGTGGGTTTAACAAAGATATTGCTCCGATGAACAGAGCAATAGACGCAAGTTGAATTTACTCTTGTTCTGACGAAAGAACCGCCATTTTAATTATAATGTCGTTTGCCGTATCTAGCCCAGGTTAAGCAAGCACCTGCTGATAGTTTAGGTGTGAGATATTCCCAAAAAAAAAAATTTACGATGGGTTCAAAACTATTAACACTATTATTATGCGTATTAGTGGCAGAAGCCTAATTTTCATTTAGCTTAAACCAAAATATTTATGATATTTATCTTGAAATATCTAGAGAATTATCTAGCCTCTATTGAGCGAGCGTTTACTCACGAATGACATGTGGAAGGTTTTTCGAAAAAAGATTCAACCGTGGATTAGAATCTCTGCATACATGGATGGAAATTGCCTGATGTTAAATTTGAATTCAACTTTCCTCCCAAGCCAAACTATTAATTTTGATTACAAAAAACATTAGCAATATCCAAGCCCACGTAGAGCAAGCTTCTGCTGAAAATTAAGAAGCAAAATATTGCGGGAAAATAAGTTTAACACTGGGTTCAGCAAAGTCAGTACTCCAATGAACACAACAATAAATGTAAGTTGAATTTACTCTTGTTCAGACAAAAAATCTGCCATTTTTATTTCAGTTTTCTTAGCCGTATCCAGCCCAAGTCAAACAAGCTCCTACTAAAAGTTAAGGTGTAAAATATTCCCGAAAAAACCAGTTTTACTATGGGTTAAAAACTATTGATACTCCTATGATTAGTCCAGTGGCAGAAACCTACTTTTCATTTTGCTTAAACGAAAATATTTATTATTCATCTTGGAATGTTTGTAAAATTATCTAGCCTAATTTGAGCAAGAAAACGAATGAGATGCAGAAGATCCTTCGAAAATAGATCCAATCGTGCATTATCATTTCTGTATACACTAATAGATATTGCCTGATATGAAATTTAAATTTGATTTTGCTCTCACGCAAAAATATTTTTTTCATTAAAATGGCATCAGCAATATCTAAGCCCACGTTGAGCAAGCTTTTGCTGATAATTAAGAAGCAAAGTATTCAGGGAAAATAAATTTCACGGTGGGTTCAACAAAGTTATTGCTCCGATGAACAGAGCAATAGACGCAAGTTGAATTCACTCTTGTTCTGACGAAAGAACTGCCATTTTAATTATAATGTCGTTTGCCGTATCTAGCCCAGGTTAAGCAAGCACCTGCTGATAGTTTAGGTGTAAGATATTCCCAAAAAAATATTTTCTCTATGGGTTAAAAACTATTAACACTCCCATTATGCGTATTAGTAGCAGAAGCGTAATATTCATTTTGCTTAAACAAAAATATTTATGATATTTATCTTGAAATATCTAGAGAATTATCTAGCCCATATTGAGCAAGCATTTACTGACGAACGACATGTGGAAGGTTTTTCGAAAATAGATTCAATCGTGGATTAGAATGTCTGCATACATGGAGCGAAATTGCCTGATGTGAAATTTGAATTCAATTTTTTCTCACGCAAAAATATTATTTTTATTAGATTACTATCAGCCATATCTAAGCCCACGTTGAGCAAGCTTTTGCTGATAATTAAGGAGCAAAGTATTCAGGGAAAATAAATTTCACGGTGGGTTTAACAAAGTTATTTCTCCGATGAACAGAGAAATAGACGCAAGTTGAATTTACTCTTGTTCTGACGAAAGAACTGTTACTTAATTATAATGTCATTTGCCGTATCTAGCCCAGGTTAAGCAAGCACCTGCTGATAGTTTAGGTGTAAGATATTCCACAAAAAATATTTTCACTATGGGTTAAAAATTATTAACACTCCCATTATGCGTATTAGTGGCAGAAGCCTAATTTTCATTTTGCTTAAACAAAAATATTTATGATATTCATCTTGAAATATCTAGAGAATTATCTAGCCTCCATTGAGCGAGCGTTTACTTACGAACGAGATGCGGAAGGTTTTTCGAAAATATATTCAACCGTGGATTAGAATCTCTGCATACATGGATGGAAATTGCCTGATGTGAAATTTGAATTCAATTTTTTCTCACGCAAGAATATTATTTTTATTAGATTACTATCAGTCATATCTAAGCCCACGTTGAGCAAGCTTTTGCTGGTAATTAAGAAGCAAAGTATTCAGGGAAAATTAATTTCACGGTGGGTTTAATAAAATTATTGCTCCGATGAACAGAGCAATAGACGCAAGTTGAATTTACTCTTGTTCTGACGAAAGAAATGCCATTTTAATTATAATGTCGTTTGCCGTATCTAGCCCAGGTTAAGCAAGCACCTGCTGATAGCTTAGGTGTAAGATATTCCCCAAAAAAAATTTTCACGATGGGTTAAAAACTATTAACACTTCTATTATGCGCATTAGAGCTTAATTTTCATTTTGCTAAGACGAAAATCTTAATTATTCATCTTGAAATGTTTATAAAATAATCTTGCATACAATGGGCAAGCATTGGCTCTCGAATGAGATGCGGAAGATTTTTCAAAAATAGGTACATTCGTGAATTCCAATGTCTGCATACATGGATGCCAATTGCCTGATGTGAAATTCAAATTTAATTTTTCTCTCAAGCAAAAATATTATTTCCATAATAATGTCACCGGCAATATCTAAGCCTACGTTGAACAAGCTTTTGCTTAATTATTAGGAAGTAAAATATTCTGGGAAAATAAGTTTCACTGTGGGTTTAATAATTTCTGATGAACTTTGATAAACAGATCAATAGATGCAAGATGAGTTTAATACTGCTCTAATGAACAGAAAAGAATAAGGAGCAGATCTAACTAAATTTTTTGAGAATTTAACGACAAAATCAATTTATAATTATAAGGTCGCGTCGGCTTAAGTGGCTGACCCCAAGATTCTTTTTAGATTCCGTATTCGAACAAAATGTTCCCTTTCCTACATTTTTTATTACCTTATCAAAGTCAAATTTTTTGCAAAACACTATTTGAGAAAAGTCAAAAAGGAAAAATTGCTATATTTTCAGCCGAATATTGTCGATTTTTCTTGATATTCTTAGAAAATTGCTATGGTAAGTGACTTCATGGCATTATTTTCAATCTTTAATACTTGCAGGTGAGTGCAGTTGTATCTACGTTACCAACCAGGGTTGGGCAGCAGCAAATTCATTTGTCAACATGTTTAATTACTAAGTATTTGGAGCATTTTAATTAATTTTAATTAAGGTACTAGTCTACTTTAGACGGCCAAGAAAAAAGCAAATTTTTATGATTTTTTTCTCAGCTTCTCTATCCGATATGACTTTAAAACTGTTAAGTACGTTAAGTACTGTCAATCGAAAGTACAAAATAATAATTTATATTCCATTTTGATTCTTGGAATAATTTATGGAAGGCGCCAAAGTCGAAAATGCGAACCATGGCCAACAGTTAATCTCAAGATAAGCAAGTCTGAAACACAAAAATATAAACGTATTTTCAAGAGGAAGGTGTTTTATACAACAATTAACCACCGTTAATGAGAAAACGGTAAAAAAAAATGGCGATTGTTTGAAATGAAAATTTTATTTTTCACAATTTATTTCAAGCATCCGCCATTTTTGTAAAATTATTTTTTCATTCACAGTCGTTAATTGTTGTCTAAAAAACCTTCCTTTTTAAAATACTATTTTATTTTTTTATTTCAGACTTGTCAATCTTGAGATTACCTGTCGACCATGGAACAAGATATTTTCTACTCTGTCGCCTTCTATAATTTATTTAAATAATCGAACTAAAAAATAAATTTTTGTTTTGTACTTTCGAAGGATGAAACAATGTTCTAATAACAATTTTATAGTCATAAATGAGTTGTAGAGTGATGATGGGGCTGAAAAAGAAAATCGCAAAAATTTGCTTTTTTTCATCTTCCCAAGTAGACTAGTTCCTTTAATTACCAATGAGTTCGAACATTTTTATTGAATTCAATTTGGTGAAAATGCTGGAAGAAGTTTTAATTAAGTTGGATTTAATTGAAATACTTGAAGTAATATGTGATTTTATTCAATATTATTGAAATGTTCGAATCGATGGGTAATTAAATTAAATTAAATTACTTATTAATTCAAGTATTTCAATTAAATCCATTTCAATTAAAATTACTTTACGCATTTTAATTACATTAAATTTAATTATAACGCTTAAAGTAATTAAATGTCATTAAATTTAATTGAAATTAAACACCCATTATTTTGAGCATTTGTAATTTGGTACTACCAAATTGGTTGTGGTAATTCAAAATTTGCCCATCTCTGCTGCCGAGTATGAAAATCGTCGCGAAAATCACCATGACTACTGTTTTTTTGTTTTTTTTTTGTTTTATTCTCCGTTTTCTTGCCATTCCGTCGCAATATCGGAGATCCTCAGTTCTATATTTTGTCTTTTCTTCTACTCTTGATTTATTTAAACTGTCGTGAATAAAGAGTAATATTATGAATGCACCATACACTCCTCGCGAGTACCACAACATGCTCATGTGCTTAGGCGAATGCCATGAGCAAGCTGGTCCTGCCGTGCGACTGTATAGGGAACGTTTTCCTCGTGCACTTCGACACCCGGATGCCAATGTCATACGATCGCTCCAACGCCGTTGCCTTGAAACGAATGCCCTAGTGCCGATCAACGGTATCGATGGTGGTCGACCACCACGAAGAAATAATGTACAGCTGGAAGAAAGGATTTTGAATGCTGTCGCGGACAATCCAACGAGGAGTACAAGAAGCCTTGGCCGACAATACGCTACGAGTCATATGACAGTGTGGAGGACTTTGCACAGAGACGGTCAGCATCCATATCACTACCAATCGGTTCAACATCTTCAATGTGGTGATCCGCGGCAGCGAATTGCTTTCGCTGAAGAATTTATCCGTCGTTCCGTACTTGAACCTCAGTTAACCGATCTTGTATTGTGGACTGACGAATCCATTTTCACTCAAGATGGCTGTTTCAATCAGCATAATAGCCATTTTTGGAATCATGACAACCCCCACGTTGTCAACATCCATAATCGACAGGAACGATTTTCCGTCAACGTTTGGGCTGGATTGATTGGCGATGAATTGGTAAATTGAAAAATAATGATAAAAATCTATATTTAGGATTTACTTTTTTTTAATGGGTGCGTATGTATGTTTAATTCAGTGTTGGGCAGCAGCCAATACATTCGCCACCAAATTACATGTTTAATTACTCATTACTTTGAGCATTTTAATTCAATTTTATTTCATTAAATTTAATTAAAGTGCTTGAAGTAATGGGTATTTCAATTTCTTTTCATTGAAATGCTCGAAGTAATGAAGAATTAAATTAAATTAAATGAAGATGCTCAAAGTTATGGGGAATTCCAGTAAATTAAATTAAAATGCTCGAAGTAACGCGTAATTTAATTTAATTTAATTTAATTCAAATGCTGAAAATATTGGTCATAACAGTAATTTCAATTTAAATACTCGAAGTAATGGGTTATTAATGAAAATTTAAATAAAATGCTCGAAATAAAATTGCGCGAAGTAATTTGGTAATCGGTAACTACAAATCTGCCTATCTCTGGTCACGAGATATGTTTAAATGAATAATATCCCAAATACACTTCAGTCTCGATTTATGCAGCTTCGATTTAAGCAAGAGTCCCCACTGTGCGGCGGATATCGATCGTTGTGTGTGTGAAGCAGGTGGGATGCGGTGCCAGTCCCACCGCTATTGCTTAAATTGAGACTGTAGTGTACTTGATTCATAGAACTACGAGTGGGCAATATAAAAATTATAACCGGCATATTATTTGTAGATTGGGCCACACTTTTTGCCAGATCGTCTTCGTGGAAGGGACTACCTTCAATTTCTTCAGAACGATCTTCCCGACCTGATCGCGTATCTTCCACCGGACACTCTCGATCGTATGATCATTCAGCATGATGGCGCACCGCCTCATTATTGTAATACGGTTCGAGATTACCTGGACGAAGAATATCCAGGACGTTGGATAGGCAGAGGTGGTCCTTTCACTTGGCCCCCGAGATCCCCTGATTTTAATCCACTGGATTATTTCTTATGGGGTCACATGAAAGAGCTCGTTTATAAAGGGGGACCCCCAAATGACGTTATAGAGCTTCGCCGACGCATTGTGGAAGCTGGTCAAAATATTCCTTACGACATGGTGCAAAGGGCTACACGAAGCATTTTGAAGCGACTGCGTCTCTGCATTGCAGAGGAAGGGATGCATATTGAGCACCTTCTTGCATAACGACGTCCATTTACCGTGTACATTGTTGTTTAATTATTTATTTCAAATTCATTAGTTTATTGAATATTATTTATCGACTATTATTATTATCGACTATGAATATTATTTATCGACAATAATAAATATAAAAATGTTGATTTTCTTGGCATTTGTTCTCTAGTTTTAGGCTCATTTTAGTATATGCAGTTTGAAAAGATCCACTTGGTTCTGAACTTACAATAGAAAGTGTGCCCGAACGATAGCAACTTACTAGCCCACAGGAAGCCTTGGATTATTGAAGTCAACTGACCGATAAATGCAACACAAGTGAAGAAAGATGATAAAATATCAGCTTTTAGATTTGAAATAAAATTGAGAAAATAAAGTTATAGAAATGTAAGAAGTTCAATATGAAGCTTGAATGGAAGATTAAATGAAAGTTCATAAAAAATTAAAGATATTCAAGTAGTTGCTTTAGTTTTACCTAAATTCGAGAAAAACGCCGTTAAATCTTTGAGTGCGTTTAGCTTTAAATCCTTTTTCGTCGGATGTCTCTTTCCATTGAACGTGTTTGATAGAGACAAAATAATGAATAAACGCACCTATCTCGAAGTTTATTGTGTGCAAAAAAATGTTGGTAAAAAAGTCGACAACTCACCGAATTCGACGAAAAATAAAAAAATTCCAAAATCAATGCGACCACCTGCCTTCCACCTGCACTTTGAAAACAGTTTATTTATAGTGAAGAAATATATTTAGTTAGTACTTTTATTTAAATATTTCCTGACTATTACAAAATTTGATAGCCGTTAAGAAGACAAAGTTTTATTTGCCTCAAAATAATTTATTTACTGTTGAAAAATATTTATTTCGCCATATCCAACTTTACATTTGTTAACAGTTGACAAATCCTGAGACATACAAATGAATAGTTTTCTCAGTGTGCAAATAGCCGTAGCATTCATTTTGGCACCATTCAAAAGATAAAAAAATAATTAACTATTCGTATATTTAAAAATTTTTTATTCATATATTCGATTAATTATAGAGGAAATAAATTTGTTACAAATCACTTGTAGGGTAAATGTACTTGTCTCGGGTCACTACTGCGGCTCTTGATACACAAGGAAAATGCCACTATGGTTACGTTTTTTAATAAAGCACCGTGATTGCGTGCGATACGTGCCATCTTGATGTTAGTACTTTCGGTAGTGTGAAGTTGCATTCGGTAACTATCGAAACGTTTCAAAAAACAAATTAACGTCGTACGTAAATAACTACCACCAAAATGGCAGCTCAACGTCAGCAACCACGTTTTTTTACAGATTTACTAAAAAATTACTATCATCTCGGCAAATTCCTTGTCCGCCTTGCAGACCCGAAGTATTTACCTATTGTGGAGTGTAAGGAGGTCCTTCCACGACCGACCATACGGAAAATTTGCGATGAGGTATACAATCGTCGTATATCACCTAAACGATGCGAATACCATCGAAATTTTATTCGCAATAATCGCGCACTCATCAGAGATTTGCTCCACAATGAAGATCTTTCACACGAGTGAGTATCGCTTAATACTATAGAATTAAGTGTGTAGAATAAATTTTATTTGATAAGTTAAATTTATAACGTATCTCTTATAATTTTTAGAATCACTGAAAATGTTTTTTCTGCGTCGAGTTTTATTAATGTTATTCAAATATGATAACGAAGCAATTGGAACCATGCAATTTCACGCGTAGAAAAAATTATATGAATTTCAACTGTGTAACACTTTTAAAAAACGCCATCTTGCAAATGTTTATTTAATGAAAACTTCGAATTTATTATCCACTCCTCTAGAAAAAATTATCGAAATGTCGGAAGAGACTTTGCGGAGCAGTCAGACTATTGGACCCTAATAGGGAAGTCAAAAAAGTAAGTTTTTATCAAAGATTTAATTGTTTGATAAAAATCCAGGAGCATATTTGATCGCCCGCTATACTTATAACTGTTTTTTAAAATAAATTTTTAGGATGGAAGAGAGCGCGTTCGAGTATGAAGGAAAAGAAAACGTGGGAAAAGACACTGAAAACGAGAGCAGGGAGGAGAGCGATAATGAAGGAAACGAAAAAATTGAAAATAAGGATGGGAAAAAAAGTTGCCCGAAGAAAGAGAAAAAGCACGAAAATGAGAAAAAGAGATGCAACGACGAGAAAAAAAAAAAAATATGGAAAAATACGGAACGAAGGAAAACGAGGAAAATAAAAAGGATAAAACTCTTGAAGAAAAGATGCATGCGGGTAAAGATGAGACAAACATGGACGAAAAGAATGAACGAGAGCAAGAGCAGAACTACACGGCGCGTAATTATACGAATAAATTTGCGAAGGACGAGGAAAAATGCGACGAAAAAAGAGCGCACCAAAAGAAAAGTTGCGAAGATGAAGGGACAGAATATGATAATCGCCATAATAGAAACGAGGACAACGATGATAAGTGCGGAAATAAAGACGAGAAAAATGAGAACGAGAAGGAAGGAATCGATAATGACGAAAAAGTTTCTTTTGAGAGTACGGAAAACGAATACGAGGACGATAAAATGGATAATAAAGATAAAGAGGAAGGAAGCAAGGAAGGGCAGGGAGGTAGGCATGGAAAGGAAGCGGCCGCGGAGGAGGGCAACGAGGTTGATGATGACAGAAACGAGGTTAAGGAAGAGAAGGAAGACAAGATGCGTGAAAATGAAGAGGATGAGGCTAAGGGAAATGCGGTTCAAGACGAAATCAACGAAGACAAAAAAGGAAACGAGGGCTGGGTAAAGATAAATGAAAAGGACGAAAGGATTCATAATGAAGTTGAAGAAGCAAGGAATGCGGACGATCAAGAAATTGAGGGTGAGGTAGGGGACAACAGAAAGGATGAGACGAAGAGAAATGATATTGAGGAGGAAAAAGACGAGGAGAAAAAAAAATTATTGGGCGAGGTGAAAGCGAGTGAAGAAGATGAGGCAAATGAAAATGACGTTCAGGAGGAAAAGAACGACAATGAAAAAGGACGGGAAGATGAGAAGACGGACAATTATGATAAGAAGGTCGCTTTACAGCAGAATAAAAGAAACGCTCAGGAGATAAACGCATATAAGGGTGAAAGATATAATATCAAGAATGAGAGAATCGAGAATAAGGAAGAGATGGGAGAAATTAAAGGCAAAGAGAAAAAAGATGTGGGCAACGTTGGGATTGAACCACTTCGAAAAAAAAAGAAACGCAGGAACGCTGACCAAATTGCAGAGGAAGAATATAAGCACTATTGTTCCTCCAGATACATGAAAATGGCATTGGAGAGGAAATGATTATTATAAATTCTTACCTGTTCAATAAACATCAAATTTTTTCCTAATTTAAATGGGTTTTGTTCTTCGTCGTGTGTACCTCGTACTTAGTTTAAAACACCATATTCAATAAACTGAAATAGATTTAATTCGATTGGAAACAAATCTTGACCGGAATAACTGAAATTTCAATAAAACTACGTTAACCTAATTGTAATTTGATCAGAGAATAGTACAATCAATCAAAATAATTGTCATTTCATTAGAATGTATACAACTGCTTGAAATATTTGCAATTTCCTTTGGAATAAT
>JABMBS010175438.1:0-12367 GCA_018491695.1 Lissonota sp. PSUC_FEM 10030012 | reverse complement strand
ATGTGAGAATGGCAAAGAAATCAAAATTTTTACCCCGAAATGCTGCTCGAGCAATCATGGATTCAGCCATATATATGAATATGCGGAGATGTAAAGCCCATGCAAAATGAGCTTTCCGAAGTCTGCGACGCGACGACTCGAAATTTTCAAAGTTTCACCAGCGCAGATCAGATCCAAAAACAAAATCAAGCAGACAGGAGAGGTAAAATATCGAGTAAAATGCTTGCATGGAGAAAAAAAAGTTTGAAAAGAAAATTGGACAAATTGAGTGAAAGGAAAGTGCTAGTTTGTCGCGAAATTTCAAAGTGATCAACGCTGTATTCATTTGACTGTCGTTAATTAGATCTTCCTTTCCAAAAGTTTCTCAGTTAGTTTGCACTATTCGACGAGATTTGGGAACTCGTCCTCAGCCATTTTCTCAATGAAATCCTGATCAAAAACGAGATATAGACAGAGAGGGAGAGAGGAAATTGAAGTTGAATGAATAAACGCAGAGCTTGCAGTGCGAGAAGCTTTTTTCAGTTTCGTGAAACCGATTCGATTGCCAAGACGAAAAATAGAGGCAAAGTGGACGAAGTCTCAGAGTTTCCCTCGAGCGAAAACTTTTTCTTGAAATCTTATATTTATATTTCCCTCTCATTTACGGTGAATAAATATTAAATAATTTCGTTCCCATATTTATTACTATAAAAACTCGCAGGTCCTGATCATTCATCCTCAATTGGCAATGTGTCATGAAAATATTTCTGAGCTCTCAAAACACCGAGACGTTAAATTTTCTCTGTTTCAAAAAGTATAGTGTACTTTTTATTACTTTAAAAAATATATATTGTTAACACAACAAGGTCGTACCTTTGCGAGAAGAAAGAAGGAAGAAAAAAAGAGTGTCTACCTCGCCTAATCGATCGGGTACGAGTTTTAAAAACTTTGTACACAAAAACGTACCGCCTGGTGGTCCTTTGGCTTTACCTCGCTTTCTCCGCTTCTCGCCTTGCGCCGAGAAAACGATGGGAAATAGAAACCAAGAGAGAGAGAGAGAGAAAGAAGAGATGTTGGTTGAGGGTACAGAGGGCGAGAACGCCGAGAAACGCCATAGCCCAGGAGAAGGCGAAGTCTGTAAATTTTCTTACATTTTATGAGCCATCAGAATTTCATAACCCCGAGCCAGTCCGCGTGGTACTTTGCACAGGAAAACTTTTCACCGGCTCGAGGCTTGCTGCTGCTTGCTTCTACTACTCTCCTCGTCCTTTCTTCATTCTCATCTCTCTTCCTCCCTTACTTCCTTCCGAGCCTCAGCTTGGTTCTCAACGTCTCGAGATTCTGAAGCGAGAAAGACGAAAACTGCGCTTCTCGCGCGTAGTTGCAGCAACGAGAACGACGACGACGACGACGTAACCGGGAAAATGGAAAGAGCGAGGATGGAAGACTCTAAACGTGAGAGACTGAGGAGCCATTGTGGATATATTATACCGAAGCAAAGATCGTAATAACGTTTAAGGGGATGAGGTAGTAAAAAACGCCGAGCTTTTCTCTCCAAACGCATATATAATCCTCAGTGCTTGGAAGCTTTTCATCATTTTATAAACGCAGTTTTTCAACGTGGTTCCGCGCTCGAACTTGCCCGGGAAAATTCACCCCCTCGATGATCTAACGTCGGAAACTTATTTACGTCAGAATTGAGCTACTTTCATTGGAGTTGTATTATGAACATTGGAAAGGTCGTTAGGGGTCTTTTCGATTCACTGGGATTACGAGTAAATTGTATTATCAATGAAAATAAAATAATGATGCTCGAAAGGAGAACGTGTTAATTATTGAGCAGTCAAATCGATCGAATCATTTGTAACCTGACGATTAAATAGGATTTTCCTTCTTCGTAGAGAAAACTCAGTGAATTTTCTTCTTAGATTTTATTTTCTACAGGGTTTTAAATTTTTAAGAACTTCCGACATTAGAGTAAATTTAGAAAAAATACCAATTTATGTGATTAAAAATGTCTTTGATATAATAATTACAGAAAAGTAGGTCGCAATATAAGGGCGTGTTTTCAGCGTCACGATAATTAGCAGAGAACCCTTATTCGTGAATAAACCCTTCGGCGTGATCCGTAAGGATCGAGTTCACGAATGAATCGTCTCGCGTGCCAACCCTCCTGTTCACACCCTCGCGTGACTACCTTCCGCAACGGGAAAGATTCATGCCAAGTTGCATTCGCCTGTCGTGTGCGACTTTTATAAATATATATATTATTCCGGGGACTTTAGCGACGTTCTCCTGTGGAGGAAGAGGATAATTCAGGAATCGTGAGCGTTGCTGACCGACAGTTCAGTGCAGTTGTCGGAAAAGCTCGGGGAAAAAAGCTCATTTACAAGGTAGTCGAATTTTAAGAGGATGACATTTCTCTTCAAACCCTCATCTATCTCAGGACGTAAGCTCAAAAAGGTCGAAATAAAAACGACAATTTTACGGGTTGAAATAGCCCCAGTGATCTGGCCTATTGTCGAGCGAATGTCAAAGCGAATTTTTGTAAAATCTCTCACGAATTTTGTCAAGCTTCTCAACAATTTACTGAAAAAGTCATCGCCATATTATCTCTTTTCCTTGGTGGAAGAAAAAAAAAGGATTTACGATTAGATTACAGAGGGCGAAAGAACGTTTCTCTCGTGATCTTTTCATCCCCCTCCGTGTCGATCGAGCAAATTATTTCAAGCTCAGTATCATGCCATAAGTGGGCGTCACTCGTCGGGCAATGTCGAAAGACCCTTCGGGAATATAATATGGGGCTTGCCCGAGGAGCTTTCGCACGGTCCTATATTTCATAGTCGTACAGTGAGCCAAAGGTTCGATCGAATGAATAAAAAAGGAGCTTGCGACGCGAGGATCCTCGCTCTATTTCTCTACACCAACACGCAACAAACACAAACACACAACACAGTCTCGCATGTATATAAAGTACGTATCTCAAATCCGTCGGCAAAGTTTCTACATGGACGAGGGCAAAAAAATTCAGAGAGAACAAAAAGTATCTATCATAAATGTATGTATAGTTGCAAGCTCGAGTCTAGCAAAGTTTTTTTTACAAAAAAAAATAGGTAAGCGTCGGAATTTTTTCGATAAACTTTAGAAAAAGCCTCGACGCTCGTGAAGCTTTAGCGCGATAAAGCTCGCTTTCTTCAGGACGAAGCTGATCGCCGGAAGAAAAATCTCGGCACGTCGATGAGAATTGACGAGAACGAGGAAAAATAATAGCGAGAGACAAAGAAAAATTTTACGAGCTTCGTATATGCCCGTGGTTTTTTCTTTACACGATATTGGATGAAGCCATTGATATAATTTGTGGAAAAAGCTCCGGGACTCTCGGATGGATGGACACAAATCGACGAGAGCCATTTAGCGAATGAGAGAAGCTTTTATTCGTCATTCGTTTGCTTCTCGTCTATACACGGTGTGCGTATATTCTCGCAAGCTCCATTTATGTATTTGTCCGTTATGGTAGCCGCTCTACGAGATCGGGGAGAGCCGACAAAACACGTGCGACGCAATAATTGCAGTCATTCCGAACCATTCGGTTTATTGGGAAAGACCTCGACCGGAGAGAGCGATAATCTCATCGCCCCAGTTTCACGTACCATCCATTTAGAGCTAATACGTGACACGTACAATCGCGGTCTATTCCAGGCTCGGAAAATTTTCTCCCCCTTTCTCTTTCGTTCCCTTTTCACGTGAAAACGTATGTGTTTATCGAATGGCGCTTTTAACGAATATGAGAAAAATTAAATTTCCACCACCCTTATTTTTTTCAGACGAGCTTTTGATACGAATCCGAACATTGGAAGTAACAAGTCTTTAGGTAGCACTATTTTTGTTTAAAAAATGCATCTAGGATACTTATTATCGAGCTTATTTTCACAATTTTTTTCGTCGAATATTTGCATTGAAAAAAGAATTAAAAATTGTGAAATATATCCAAAATACACGAATTCTAAATGACAATCCACATCCAACCTTTGAGTGATTTTTAGGAAGTTTCATGTTCAGAATAATTAAATAAATATACCGATAGTTCTCGAAAACTTACACCAAAAAAAAATATATAAAAAATTGTGACAAAAATTTTGGATGCACGAAACCTAAATGCAAATCAATATTCAACCCTTCACTAATTTTTAGAAAACTTTATGTTCGAAGTAATTAACAAAATGCCCAAAAAGTTCTTCCACATTCTTTTAAATATAAAAATTCAATTTTAAACTGTGAGTTTGAATGTGGAATGATTTTCTGCCTGTCATAATGTCTGCAATATTTCCTGACTGTATTCAGATCTTTACACACATTATATTATTCTCACAGAAATCAATAATCTATATTGAGTATAAAATATTCATTTCCAAACATCCAATTAGTAATTAAACGTGAGTTTACATCATTCATTAATTTTATAACCACTGTAATTTTTCTGTATCCTCACTTGAAACATTCCAGAAGCTTGACAAATACCATAGCGCGTATAAGAGAATAGAGATCAGTGGGAAATGGCACGAAAAGGAAACCATAAAGTGGATAAAAGGCCCGTGGAGTGTTGGAAGCGATATATACGGAGGACTTTTCCTTACGTAAAGAGGGAAGAATGCGAGCGTCGGGGCGGGGTGATAAGTTCTTCGTGAATCGGGCTCAATGGTCCAGAAGTGATCGAATCATCGCTCCTCCGCGATCCTTTGCTCGCTGGAGGAGTGATAAAGTCGGAGATAGAGAGAACACGGTGTTTTCGGTACGCAGGTGTTTACCCAAGCGTGTGTTTCTTCGACGCGAAAATCGAGAAACACATTTGAACATACGAGAAAAAGAAAGTACCCAGGATTTCAACCACCCCCGCGCAAATAATTCGAATCTTTGCTAACATATTGACTAGATGGAATTATTTATTTTTCCTGCACTCAGAAAAGAAGATATTCATCGTTTTCTCTAAGTTATCTACTTACAGTTCCGCAAATCTCGTCAGGATCACCGTTCCATCCTCGTGACCGCACAAGCAGCACGACTGTCCACCACAATCTCTCTCTCTCGATTAATTGTCCAGATTATTTAAACTTTTTTGTCAACAACCATCGACTCGACGACCATTCGCAGATTTATCTCCAAGATTTTTCAACGTGAGTCAATCACGACGCGATTTTTCTTCATTCGCCTCCGCCGAACTCGACGAACAAACGATATTATTTTCGAACACGTTTAAATATGAGGAAAAAAAATAAAACGGTTATCGTTCGTAAATTATTTTCTCTTTACTTATCCGATCCCTCGTGGGTGATGGATAATCACGGATATTAAATTAATATGAAAACTGCCGAAGAACCAATAAGGCAAAGTCTCTTGTCCGATCCGTAAAAGCAAGAACTTTCGCTACTCTCTGTTGATTATTTTATGAATGCTCTTTTGTTTTTATTTAAATTATTCGCAATTTTTAGATGACAGCTGTGAAGCTGGGTGATGCTTCTAAGGATGCTCGCGTAGTCGTTCAGCGAAAATTCGCCTCGAGCAGGTCCAGGTCGTCGTGGTCGTTCGTGAGGTATACCGGGCAACAATCTCCGCTCATGCTTGCCTCTGGTGAATATCTCGCTAGAGCTGGCCTCGCTCTTTCACTCTCTCTCTCTCTCATATTCTCGCTTCATCCTCTTTTCTCTCCGTCTCCCTTTCTGCGGTATCTTGGGCAGCGTTAGTAAAAGGGGGGACGTTTGAGGCTAAAACCAGGAGGAACAGGAAGTAGCGACGACGACGTCGTCGTCATCGTCAACGACGGCGGTGGCGCAGGCGACGCTGAGAGATTTTGGTGGTGGTGGCAACTCCGTGGAGTCACTCGGAGGAGGGTTTTGACTCTCACTCCAAGGATGTATATATGTATATAGAGAGAAAGAGGAACAGAGGGAGAGGGAAAAGCATGAGAGTTTGTGAGATGGAAGGGGAGTAAGAACGGTATGGTTGGTGGAGGTGGGTCTCGCAGCGCCACCACTCGTAGTCGCCGCTGATTGGACCACCCCCGTTTCTCTCTGGCACTCTCGGCCACATCCCCTCTAAACTCGCTTTTACTCCTAGTCATCCCACTCCTCAGTTCCTCTTTCTCTCCTCCTCATCTTTATCTTCCTTTCCCTCAATTCTCCTCTACTTCTTTTACCCCTCCATCTTCTTCTCCATTTTGTCTTCTCTTTACCCTTTTTACCTTCTCTTTCGTGGAATCGAAGGATCTCGAGGTACCAATTCGAGAGAAGGCTGGGCTCATCCTTTTTATTCTTCATCTTCTTTCGCCCGATGTTCCCGCATACCTTTTTCTACATTATATACTTTGCTTCCAGTGCCGCTAGGAATATTTCTACTCTTGTAAGCTCATTCTGATGCTGATCTCCTTCTTCTACGAACGAGGAGATGGAGGAGAGAGAAAGAGAGATCCACCTCCACCGTCTTCATGGCCAGTATCTTGCCAGCCAACACCGTGATATTTCCACACCCTTCCAGCAGACCCGCGTCACAAAACTCCCTCTCAGAGAGAGGGATGAGAGTGGAGGAGCGAGAAAGATGGGTTAAAGAGCAAACCTACCCCCATTTCGACGAACTCTCTCGGGCGTATAAGAATCTGGACCACCCACATCTCTCCAAAAGCTTCCAGTTCTCACGGCGTCCTCTCCTTTCCTCCCTCTCTACGCCCGCGAGGTCTCCCTGGGATCTCTCTCTCCGCTTCGTTTTCCTTTTCTCACGCTCTGTATGAACGAAACCAGGATGTACGCCCGGTGAACCAACCGGGGGTTGGTACACGAGCTCGAGAGCAAGATATATATAGAGAACGGTGAGTCGTATACATCGGGGTACAGGAAAACGAAATGGAGATTCGTATGGCGTGGAAGAGTCGAGAGATTTTCTGTTTTACGAGAATAAAACGCCGCCATGTTCGATTCAAGATGATAAAAAAAAGAAATCGCTGAGTCGACGTAAAAATGCACGAAGGAATTCGATGCAATTACGATGAAATCACAATGCTGCGAATAACGAGATTGCAAAGAGGACAATTCATTTCGGTGATTATTTTACATTGGCGATAAATAATTCCTACTTTAGAATTCATCGAGAGTTCATTCTCCTGATAAATTAAAGTATGAATCGCATCTTGCTCGATGCGCTTATTGAGCCGAGACTGAAATGAGTTATTCTCGTGGGGCCACGACGAATTTAATGAAAATTATATGTTAGAAACTATTTTACACGAAGAGCCCCATATATCTTGAAATATTTAATCAGTATAAATAATGTACGGACATACAGAAATATTGGACAAAATAGCCACACCCTAAAATGATCAAAGTTAACTAAAAATAATTCAATTTAAAAAGTCAAGAAATTCTGATAAAAAATTGTCGCAAACTGCCATTTTAATGAACATGATTTTTTGTTAATCTTTGAAAGATAGTGAGATTTTTTTTCGCATTAAATGTGACGAAATTTCAGGGTCTTTTAATGGAGAAAAATGTCTCGGTGGTTAAGAATTAGCTATCGAATAATGCCAACGATAGTTGCCACGATCCGTCTTGCCCCACATTTGCTCGCATCTCTGGCAAGACTAATCGCTCCAAGCACCTCTTAACCGCTGTTTAACAAACGATCGCGCGAGTGAAAATCTAAAGTCATACGTTTTTATATGCACATATACGCGTATGGAAAAATGGGGACATCGGAAAAACTATAAATCAATGGTCGCGAATGCCTCGATAAGCCGGCTTTACGAGCCTGTATTTTACATTATAAAATTGGTATAATCGTTATTACCGCGAAAATACAATGATCGACCGATACGCATATTTTGACGCTCTGTAATAAATATATGCCATCGATTACTCACGAATTATGCAGAACAAACTCGTCGTTCACGCTGAAGAATAAAGAATACAGCAGAATGTATGATGTCAGTAGTAGAAGTCAGCGAGCTGGTCGTACACAGACACAATTATGACGCTATTCATTTTCATTTCGAGAAGTCAAAGAAGACCCATCGAAACGTACGATTTCAGTAGTAGAAGTCAACGAACTGGTCGTACGTGGATCCATTTATGACGTTTTTTGTTCTCTTTTTACAAAATTAAAGGAGACACTTCAAATTTATAATTTCAGTAGTACAAGTCAACGAACTGATCGTACACAGACACAATTATGACGCTATTTATTTTAGAAGTCGACGAATTGAACGTGCACATCCAGAAGTATGACGCTATCCTTTTTTTCATAAAATCAAAGAAGGCTTTCTTGATAAAGGGCACATTAAATTTCGCAGCACTTTTGCAAATATTCGTTGCAAGCTCATCGTCGGTTCCGTCATTTTTGCGAGCGTATCCGACGGCGCGAATCACCGTCGGGGGTTCAAGTTCATCTCCTCTGACAAACTGCTGACTACATCGCCTCCCCCACTATTACTAGATTTTTTTTTAGAGAACATTGAACAACGCAAATCGATGCTGAATGACTACATCAACAAATCGCGTTTCAGTTATGCTCATGAAGCAACGGTTAAATCTCGACTATCGAAATCGCGTGGATTCCCCGTCAAGCGTCCCTGTGTCTCAAAGAGAGGTTACCCTCTCGTAGCAAGACGTTTCAATCCAAAAAGGGGGGTTACGATGAGAGACACGTGCAAGAGAGAGAATAGAATAGAATAGAGAGAGAGAGAGAGCGATGGTAGAGCTTTCGACAAACGCGGTTGTGAAACACACGCGTGTGAGTGAGAGATGGGGGAGGGGGTTCGAGGGGGTAAAGGCGCGAGATGTAGCACAAACCGAGACCTAGACACTACTGAACCAGCCCCATGGCAAACCTTGTTAACGGCAGTCGACAACCAAGTTTAAACTTCGGGTAACAATCCCCCTACCAAACTCCGACTATATATATACATATATATTCGCTTCTCCAACAGCTTTCTCTGCCCCCTCCCCCCGTCTCAGCAGGTTCATCGTCTCTCAAACTTACCCCCTGTCATTCCCTCGGATCTTCGGTCCCTTATTCGAAGCTCATCGAGAGAACGATATGCTCATCGCGGACTTTTGGATGACCGAGAAACAGTGAAATATTCCACAAAAGTTGCCCACAGTTTGTAGCAGGGGGTATACGGGAGGGGTCCAAAGTTGCGAGCTTTCGAAAGTACCCACCGATGAGGGCCAAACTCCCAGCAGAGAGTAAACGCGGAGCAAAGTTAGCAGGAAGAGGACAAAAAACAAGAACAAGAAGAAGAAGAAGAAGAAGACTCGTTCGGTATCGAGTTAACCCTGAAGAATATTCGCGATGAAGTCGCGACGAAAGGGTGATTCAAGTTCACCGAGCTTTCGCACGGAGCAACAACCTTCATGGATAAAGGAGGCAGGGGGGCCGCTGCATATGCAAGCAAAATGGGAAAAAAAAGAAGAAAGTTAGTGGAAGGCACAGGTCTGCGCCTTGGCTAACTCACCGTGAGAAACTTGGTAGCCAGTGGAGAAAGAGAGGGTGAGGGAGAAAGCAGTGCCTCTGTGTTACTCGAGTTACAAGAAAGAAGTAACTATCGTCGAGACTAGTTTGTTCAATGGCACGGCCGTGCCGGGGAAGCCACGCCGCGGAAGAGTAGAGCACGAAGACCCCGCGAAACAGAGAAAGTGTTTTGCAATGTGTGCCGCACTTGCGGGGCCAAGGGGAATGAAATAGAGCGACGAGGAGGGTAAGGAAGATGGTGTCCCAAAGTTCTTCGCAAGAACAAGAACAAAGTTCCCTATCCACGGCGTTGTATCTATTCTTCTCTCTCTCACTCCTATCTAAAACGTCTGAAGTCTGATACCCCCTCGCCTCTTTCATTCCTCCCCCCCTCCCCCGAACGATGTTCAACCCAGTGAGAGAAAGCTTGAATGCACGAAACCCGAGAACTTGGCGATGCTCTTGGAGGGCTCAACGCCCCAGTCACCTTGACGAGGGAACTTTCGAGTCTCATGCGGAACGATCGAGAACCAAATTCCACGTGATCTTGGCGTCATCGTGAAAGTAATATATACGCGTTAACCAGCGGCAAATCGATTATTAGAACCAGAGAGATTCGAGATCTTTGGAAAGAGGATAGAGTGGACATTGACGAAACGGAACGATGAGTCGAGAAATAATGATTCTGGACAAGGAAACCCGAGTACGAGGTCGTACAACAACCTTTGCGAGCGATATGGTCTAGGCAGAAAGAGTAGAGTGAGGGAGACGAAGGATTCGATGGTGTTGGTGCTCTATTCCCGGTTTTCTTATACTCGGTACTGGTGATGCTGATGCTTCATACATTCTGCTCTATACCAAGACATCTTTATCCATGTAGCCCTCGCGGTATTCCAGTGTTGGGGGTGGCACATTGGTGAGGAGTTAGATTAGACAGGGGCGAGTACACACACTCCCATACAGACATATTTACATATATCTGTATAGGTAACATATATATAAACGGTGAGCCAGGCTCAGAAGGAGCTCTGCCACTGCCTTTGGCTCCAGGGCCTCTGGGTAACTCGTCCTCGTAGTGGTAAGTGTAAAACTTTTCTCGCCTGTGTGGGAGTCAACGTGTACTCTCCTATACTCATGGAGGGGTCCTCTATCTCCCTATCTTTCTTTCTCGCTCTCCGTCTTTCAGTCTCTCGCCTGGTTTCACATCGTTGCGAGACCTTGCAGATGAGAAGGGAGGAGAAACCAGAGGAGAGGACGAGAAAATGGGGGAAAGGGAGACTGAGGGAAATATAGAACGATCCGAGTGGTGGTCGTGGGCTCCGCTGGACGAGATTTCATGGCAGAGACACACGGGAAAACCGGTGAGACGCTCGGAGCAGGATTCAGGGAGGAGAAGAAGAAACAAAAAAAAGGGAGGAAGAGAGAGAGAGAGAGAGAGATTGGTTACCCCGTCCCTTCGCCCCAAGCTCACCGGGCGAGAACCCGCAAATTATTGCCAGTAGCAGGTGCATTTTTTCAGATCTCTCCACTTATTCTTATTCTCATTCCTCTCTCTATCCATACCTTGCTCTGTAGTTTTTTTTTATTCTCCCACTCAAGAGGGTCTCTCTGCCTCGCTGCACATTTCAGGGATTTAATGTGCCCCGAGTGTGCTCCGAGGTCCTTTTTTTTCCGGCCGCGCTTTGCTATCGGCATGCACGAGACATGATCGAGGATTTTACCGCAGGAAAATTTTCAAACTCCGCGATGTCTTCGTCTTTATTTTCATACAGCTTTGGCTCGAAATAATTCTCCTCTTTGTGTGTGACGATGAAAGTGCGTTAGCGAGTGGATCGTAAGGTCGGGCTACCGAACGTTGGAGTTTAATGCAGATTAAGGATCGTCGAGATGGAGAGAAAAGCATCAACGGCGATGCAGCAGAAGCGAAATATATATCCGTGCCAAGGAGAGAGTGAGACGGACTGAGGAAGGAAGGAAAAGGGCTAGAGGGTCCTTTGTAGAACGCGTTTCGTTCGGTATTAGATGGAAGTAGCTCGTAGAACCGAGGTATTACCTGGAATTACGTCTCAATCTACCGTGGCCGCCGACTAAACTAATATTAAAACTTTTAACGTAGTTAGAGCCCCGAGGGCCCGCGGTTGCTTTACCGTTCATGGAAAGTCTCTCTGTCTTGCTCACATGCACTCACACACTCGAATCTCCTCCCATTTCCCTTTTTCTGGACGGTACTCTCTCTCATGTACATGTCCTTCCCTTTATATCGTGGTCTCTCGCCCGAACATCGCATGGTCAGTAACATATTACATACACACATATACACGTGCATTCCACTTTGATGTCCTTCGCGCGAAAATTCGTGACGCGACAAAATCATAAATTACAGAAGAGCGGAACGATGAGTCCGGGTAAATAGCAATACAATTTCATCAGTACGTCTCTCCAACTCGATGAATATCCTGCGTTTACAATTCGGTCCTCATCGATGCTGATGATAAACTCCGCGAGGGACAATCTACTCTCGGCGATCTTATCGCACGATCGATAGCGAAACGCACAGTTCCACGTGAAGGCGAATCTCAATTAAATCGGAAATTAATGGCGCATTTAGCTCGATGCGAGAGAGGATATAGCGTGAAAACGCAACAGCTGCAAAAGCATTTCAATAACGAGCAAGAGAATCCGAATGATGGCGTTTGATTCGTTGAAACGCGCACACTCTGAAATGATTTTTGAACGATTGATCACGATGAGGACAAAAGTGGCGAAATTATTCCGCGAAATCAAGATATACGCGTTGTTATTGACGAGCGGGCTATTTCTATTTTCATTTTCAATTACACGTCTGATTGCGCAGAATGAGAATCAATGAGAAACAAGCGATTCCTCACAGATTATT
>JABMBS010174327.1:0-12377 GCA_018491695.1 Lissonota sp. PSUC_FEM 10030012 | reverse complement strand
AAAATTTTGTAATTTTTTTTCCCTTGGTAGAACTTTGTTTCATGATAAAAGAAAACTTCTGTCCAAATTTCATCGAAATATAAAGGGGTCAGTTCCAACTATTCATCGATTTGACATGGAATGACCCCTGTACAAAACAATGGGCAAATATTCTCGAAAACCCATTTTGAACTCACCGTTACCAAAGCTTTGGCATTTTGAAGATTCTCATTGGCGACGTTGCTCCTCGTCGAGTCCGATAGAAACTCAATTTGTCCGCACGAGACACCAAGATGTCTCGATGGTCCCTGATCCCGAAATAATTTCGATTTTTCGAGAACGCTCATCAACGAAGGATCAATCTCCGTACTGTCGTGTTGGACCGTTGTTTTTTCTCCCGAATCACCCGAATCTTTCAAAAAATTTTCCATCCCTGGATTTTCCATTTTCTTCAATCTCTTCTTCTCCAGTCTCATCCTCAGCGTGGCATTAATCGATTTTTCAGCATCATCGTGAAAGACACTTTTCTCCGGTGACGGTTCGACGACACTATCGTCGGAGGCATTCGACGTAAATTCGTCTCCTCGTTCTTGAATCACATTTTTCGTCTCATCATCGATTTTTCTCTCCTCTTCTCTCTCCTTTTGCTTCAAGTACTCTCGAGCTCTCAGCCATTTCTTCGCTTCTCTTCGAGTCGGTGGTTTCGTCAATGGCGCAATTACGATTCTCTCATTATCGGCAAGAGCGAGCTTCAAGCCACGATCCTTGATCCTCGCGAGTGACGGACGAAGCTCGTTAACGCGCATTCTGCGCCAACGTGCGAGACCCGTTAAGCCCTCGACGGAAGACACGAATGCCGGTAAATCGTGTATACTGTTGCTCGATACTTTGAGCATCTTGTTAGCGAGTTCCTTTTGCTTCGGCGCGTCCAACGGATCACTGAAAAAAGCCTCCTGATTGCGGTGTTTCGGTATACCGTAAGTCTCCATCGTTTCCAACACACGACGACGACTCGGTGGTTTGAATTTCGGCATTATCGTGATTTTTTCCTTCGATTCCGTTCCTCTTTCTCCAAGATTCAACGTCACGTTTTGATTCAACTGAGAATCAATGTACTGCGTGAATGTAACGTTGCACGGATCGTCCTCGTCGTTGCTCTCGTCATCAGTGGGAATTTCACGAGGTTTTTCCGATAACGAATTTCCAAACGAATCCTTGATTTGCAATGCCAACGTTGCCACATTGGACTCCCTTATCGTCGAATCGGATAAATCCTTCGTCTCGTTTTCCGCTGTTTTTTTCGCCATTTGGGTGAACACGAGCTTCTTCCGTGCACCGTCTCGAATGTTCATCGATGGATTCTCGATTTCGTTTACAGTGCCGCGTTCCGTTTGCCCGTTGGATTTTCTGAGAAATTCGATTAAAGCAATTTTTCGTCATTCCGTTGTTTCTTTTGATGGATTTGATGGTTGTTTTTTTTTATGATTTTTTTTTAGTGAGACTCACATCCCATCCAACTCACCAGACCCTTTGGATCCCATCGTGGCCACGTTTGCATGCTTGTCTCCTGAAAGTCGCGTGTCAATTGAAATTTTTCGTTCTTCTCCAATCGTTTTTTTCTCATAATATATTTTCTTTATTTTAACTCTCTTTTTATTACACCCGCGTTCACGCGTTAGAAGACCTCGTAGGATGATAAATAAATGATACGCGTCCTATCATCGCGTTACAAATAGCGAAATCTCACCTAATTCGCGATTAACATTGTCGCACCTTCCGCGCAGCATGTTGTCGTGTAGTCGTGATTTTTCGCGCCTCGTTGTCGCATGACGCGATAATGAAGAAGAAGAAGAAGCGCGTGCACTGTCATCGTGATTATCCGACCGGATTCTCGACTCGGTTGTTTCTTTACGCACCTTGGGAGACGTGACAATTATATTTAACGGTGAATAATTTCCCGCATTACGACCGGGACTCTTCAACATACTTGTCCTGCTCGGTGTCTTGGTCAATGATTTACTCGCTGTGGCGATTGCCCGACGTTTCCTCGAATTATTATCCGTGTTATACGTTAATTCGAGCTTTCTCTTCCTCGGTGTTACGCTGTTATCTTCGCTTCCTCCTTCGTTGATTTCGTTAGCGACGACACGCTGAGGACACTTTTTCGCTGATTGATAGACGCAAACGCGTTTCTCCTCTCTCGTGATCGTTACGTCAGGATCTTCCTTGTCGTCGCTGTCGCTCGATGTTAAATCCGCCGCTCCGTCGTAAGCTGGTACACGAAAATCCATCGTTTTCCGCTCGTTCCTCGAGATTGATGAATGATTCTGGAAAAAATTACGACTAAGCCTTTTCAGCACGATCTTTGGTTCTTGAAGTTGAACGTACGCCGTGACTTCCGCGTTCGAGCGACAAAATCGTTTCGCATCGTTCATAGGAATGTTCGTCGAAAATTCAAGTCTCAGTTTTGATGTTATGAATTTCAAATCTCGCAATTTTATTCGTGTTATCAGCAGTTTGTCCTTGATTCGTGATTCTTTGTTATTGCCGAGAGACGACGTTAATTTGTTTAGAATATCTTGGATGCAATGCGATTCTCCGTTTCTGGTTTTTTTGCGCAGTGATGAAAAATCGAGAAATACGTAAGAGTTGGGATCCAGATCTTCAATCGTATCTTCTAATGTTGATTCGTCTTCATCGATCGGATTTACTGGATTTTTGAGGATGAGAGACTCAGAATGTGTTGATTTTATGGATTGAAGTTTCTTTTGGGATGTTTCCTCGATTTCGTCTTCTGATGATGAAACGATTGATCGATGATACTTCGATGTTTTTATGGAATTTTCATCGAAACGAACTTTCTTCTTCGGTGCGGCAAAAATCAGCGATTCGTCGGACGACGTCGATGAATCGTCCGATAGTGTGTCGTAATTTGTTGATTTTTCAATTCGATTCCTGTTGAAACGTACTCGTTTCTTTGGACTCCTGGACGCTCGACAAAATTTCTCGATATTTGAACCGTCGTCTCTCGTTTTTGTTATTTCCGACGAATTTTCCTCTGTAGGCTCTTCGATTCTTGATTTGGTTGATGTAGAAGGATCTTCAGCAGTTTGTATTCTTCCATAACGTTTTCTTCTCGCTGAAGTGCTGAAATATTTGGATTTGACAGTGTCATTTTTGTCCCAAGACTTTTCCACTGTACGAGAATTCTCGTTTGTTGATTGTGGAATTTTTCTTGATCGTTTCCTGCGACGAAATCTGGAAACTCGAGGTTTTTTTCTCTTGCGTTTAGGACAATTGTCCAATTGAATTTCCGTTTGGCTGAATTGTTGTATCGATAATTCACAATCTTGAGAATTTAACGAATTATCGATTTCCCTTTTTTCGTCGGTGTCAATCGACATTTTCGGGTCAACATTGTCCTCGAGATTTTTAGGCAGTTCAGGAGATTTTTTATGAACGTTATGTTGAATATTCTCTTCAGATTGTAATTTTTGTATATTTGTTTCTGAACTACCAGCGGAACGACCACGTCTCTTAGGCTCGACGACGCTCTCCTCGCTTACTTTTTCTATCAATTTTGGTTCTTCAGAATTTGTCTCTTTAAGGGTATCCTCGATGGATATTTTGTCGATATTATCGTCAAGACTTTTGCCAGAACGTCCTCTTCTCTTGACGATATCGGGAGCTTTTGATTCGATTATTCCGTTTGTTCGTGACGAATCCGAATCTTGAGAAACTTGCGGAATTTTCGTGTCATTGCTAGGACGACCTCGTCTCTTGGCAGCTGTCTTTTGAAATTTTTCCGGCGTAATTGGCTGTTCCGAGATCATTTCAGCTTCGGATTTTTCCAACGTGGCTGAAATCTCCGAGGAAGTTCCCGATCGACCTCGTCTTCTATTTACAACGCAGGATTTCTCCTCATTATCCTCGGTTAATTTTTTTGATACTTCCTCGGAAATCAGAGTGGCCTCATCGATATTTCTATCCAATGGTAATTTACGTTCCGAGGTAATCAAACATTTGTCCGGACTTTTACCAGGACGACCTTTTCTCTTTTGAACGATGGGAATTCGCTCCTCGTTATTTTGCCTCATTCCAATTTTTCCTGACGATTTTTCCGTTATTTCATGAGCACTTTCCTCCGGCAACGATGGTTTTTCCGTTGAATCGTCGATTTTCTCACCAACGACGAGAGTATCGGACTCTTCGGTGACAATTTTCGGTGTCCTCAGAGAAAGAATTCTCGGCATTCCTTGATAGGCGTTTTGATCCATCGATGATTCTTGAGAAATTTTCGTGGTCTCAATTGTACTTGGTATATTACGAATTTTGCAAAATCTATCGCTCACCGAACGACCTTTTTTCACTATTAAATTTTGCTTTTCGATGCTTGCATCAATTTTTCTCTCTATATCCGACGACGGCGAATCGATAGTTGGTTTTTCGGTGCTTCGTGTACGCTCGTTTCTCTTGGGCTTTTCGAAAATTGGTTCGGTATTTTCGTCGATGATGATTTTCGACGATTGAACCTCTTGGGAATTCGTCTGAGGATTTTTCACACATCGTTTTTTGACTCTGATCGTGCTGGACGCTGAATTTTCGTCGGCTATTTGCTGCTCGGACAGAACGAGCTCCTGTGAATTTGTTTTCGATAATTTCTCTGGAGAATCCACCAGTTCCGGTGAATTTTCATCAGATTTTTCTGGGTTTTCATCAGACGTAATTTTTGGCAATTCTTCGGAAATTTTCGTCTCAGATCCATTCGACGCAGTTTTCAATGACGATAATTCCATTTCCTGCGATATTTCATCCTCATTATTGGGAATCCTCGATGATTCACACGAAACTGTTTTCTGCTCCTCGACGTTGCTCGTTGAATCGATCGACGTTGAACAATTCGACGAACTTTCTTGCTGCGATAATTTCAAGGTCATTTCAGCGCATATTCTTACGCTTCTTCTCTCGGGTGTTCTCGAATCCTTTATGTGCCTCTTCTTGCAAGTTTTGCCGACTTTGTTGGGTGATTCTCGCGATTTCTCGGATGTTTTTTCAATCTCTTGCTGTTTTGAGGCGTCGAGACGATCTTCAGTATTCTCAGCGGAATTCTCGGGTTTTGTCGTAATTTTGTCGAATAATGTTTCCTCGTCACTGTCCTGATCAATAACCAATGGTGCTTCTTCGTTTTTAGTAGAATCGTCAGTTTTTTGTGTAAAATGACAAATTTTCGACAAATCTATGTTTACGAGTTTGATGGACACCGGTCGACATTCCACTTGTTTTTTATCCACGATATCAAGAATTTCACTCGTGGAGGATTCTGTTGATACACTTGAATGTGGGGAGTCGCAAATCTTGGTGGAGGAAACGACAAAGCCGTTTTTATTGATATCGAGTGAAACTTTTTCCTCGATTTTATCATGACCTTGAGAAATCGTACATTCCTTGCCTTTTTTCGTTCTTCTGTTATTCAATTTCAAGATATTATTTTTTCTCAATCTCTTTGGTGCATCTTCCTTTGTTTTTATCTCAATTGTCGATTTCTCCACTTTATTCGGAATTTCTCCATTTTTGTTCTTCGCGCTTTCCATTTTTGGCTCTTCTCCAGTCGTCGTCTTTGATAAATCTTTTTTCGAGTGAGGAGTTGAAGATTTTTTGGGAGACTCGAAAATCGCCTCAAATGTTTCATCCTCGGCGACGAGCGATTTTCGCAATTGAATTCCGGAAAGATTCTTGCCAATGTTCTTTGAGGCCTTTTTCTTTGCTCGGGTCCATAGCAAGAGTATTTTTTGCAATTCGGAAAGCGGAATTTCTGATTTGTCGGTACCGTTTAAAATTCCCTCGTACGATTCGATTTCTTTGTCGGTTGGAAGCTCTTTCTCGTTTTTACGAAAAAGTTTAAATTCGTTGTCAGAATTTTTCGAAAGTTTTTCCGGTGAATTTTGACTTGCCGAGGACTGAATTTTCTTCCGATTTGATAGTATATTTTTCGTTTTTTCATTGTTTAACAAAAGTTTCTCGGTGGTTTCTGGAGGTGACTCGATTTTTTGCTGAGTTTCCGAGTATTTTTTCTCTTTGGAAGAGATACGAATTTCTTTGCCGTTTTCCAAAGGTGTTTCACTATCGGCTCGAGATTCGATGCTCTTCTGAGAATTTAATGAAAAGTCTTTCTTCTCTTTCAAGCTCGGAAGTTCGCATTCTTTTTTACTTTCCAAAAGTTTCACTGGTGCCTCAACTTGCGACACGATTTTTTGCTGAGAATTTTTCAAATCTTTTTTCTCTTCAAAAGAGATTTGAGCTTCCGATCCGCTATTTTCCAAAAAATTAATGCGTGTCTCGGCAGATTCGATTTCCTTCCTGGGACTCGATGGAAAATCTTTTTCGGAAGGCATTTGTGGTGCTTTTTCATTAATTTCCAAAAGTTTCTCGGATTTGTCAGACGTCGTTGGAGACTCGATTCGAAAATCGCTTTTCTTTTCGGAAGCCATCTGTGGTTCTGTTTGTTTTTCGTTATTTTCCGAAAGTTTCTCGGGTTTCTCGATAATTGCTGGAGACTCGATCGACTTTTGAGTATTTGAAGTACAATCTTTTTTCTCTTCCGAAGACATCTGCGATTCTGATTCCTTATCGCTATTATCCAAAAGTTTCTCCATCAACTCAACATTCTCCGATGACGCAAATTCCTCCCGAGTACTCGATTCAGATGGATCCGTTACTTTTTCGTCGTTTTTCGAAATTTCCTCTATTTTGTTTGATTCTTTTTCCATCACATCGCTCGTTAATAGCCCAGATACTTCCAATTCCTTCTCGCAAATTTCCAAATCTTTATCAGCTTCAATGATCATTGAAGAATCCATATTCTTTTCGGTATTCAATGAGAAATCTTTTTCGCAAGGCATCTGCGGTTTCAATCGCTTCTCCAAATTCTCTTTTCCTTCAATATCAGACACCTGTTTCAATTCCGTAACTGCAGAAATTTTCTCTATTTCACAAGGCACCTGTAATTCAGATTTCTCCGTTATATCCTCAGAAAGATTCGTCTTAATGATCATCGAAGATTCTATTTCCATTTGAGAATTTCTCGAAATTTCGTTGCTTTCAACGGACATTGTTTGATCCAATTTTTTATCGCAACTCACCGAGAGTTTTTCATCCTTTGGCGACAAGATTTCCGTACAATCGCTCGAAAGTTCTTCTCCCTCTGCGACAGATATCTGCATATCGAATTCTTTTTCGACTGTCGCTAAAGTTTGATCCTCAACGATTTTTTGCGATTCGATTGGACTTTTTTCCGTTATTTCTTTTTCCTTTTCAACGGATTTTAACGTCTCTCGAGTAGAGATTATTTCCTCATCAGCGTTTTTCTCAGTAGTATCTGCGGAAATATCTCTATTCTCTTCCTTACTCTCTGATCGCGTGAGAATTTCCATTTCAGCGCTCGATTGCAATTGAATTTCAATATCATTTATCGACGCAGATTTTCCATTGTTTTCCCCCACATCCGTGACTTCATGTTCATCCTCGAATTGCGTAACAACTTGAGCAACTAAATCCTTGATTTCACTGTCCAATTTAGCGCTCTCCTCATCAACATCATCGATCTTTCGACATTTTTCCGAATCAACGATCACAAATGAATTTTCAATGGGTAACGAAAATTTATCTCGAGACGTTTTAGCAATTGGAAACTTTTTGATCGGTGTCAGAGTTGGACTGTTTATCGTAATGGAGAAATTTTTTCTCGGTGTAAAAGTCGGACTGTGAAAGACGATCGTGGAATTCTTCGTTGGTGTAACGAGTGATCTTTCGAACGATGAATTTTTCTTTGGCGTTGATGAGGCACTTTTGTGTTCACACAGACAATCAACTTTTCGTCGATTTCGCGTGGCTCTGACTCGATTATTTATGCCGAATTCTTCCTCGAGTGAACTCAGGGACGATGCGATTCGTGGCACGGGACTCAGAGCTTCGAACGACGGTGATTCTTCCTCGAAACTCGTTTCTTGAAGATCTTCCTCGTGATTATTCGTCGCAACGAGGCCTTTGACATTGACGTCGTTGTCATCGGATAGTTCGGAAGACGCGTCATTCGTATCGATCGATTCTTCGTTGATCGAACTGCTCGGTGTGAGACTCTCAACGTCGTAAACATCCAAATCACGTGGATCGAGGCTTATCTCGCTGTGTGTATCTCCGCTATCGCTATCGTTGATATTATTGATATTATCGTCGTCGAATTTTTTCGGTATTCCCTTTTCCGTTGAATTAGAATCCTCCTCGAACAGGCACGTTGGAATCTCGTCGGAAACGGCGTCAATGGTATAATTTTTACCTGCAAAAAAATTCGCCTCTTTAACAGCATTCTCGTATCTCTCGGTGTCGTAAGCTTTAATCTCATTCGTCAATTCCTCGGCATTGGTAGTCACAGCGATTGACGAATCGTTTGTCCGTGGAACAAAAATATCGGCATTATCGTCGTCAACGGAATTGCAAAATTCCACGCTCAACGTTGAATCGTCGAAATCTGGACTACAAATTTCCGTAGCTACGTCCAACGTCTCATTAATGGAATCGGAAGATTTTTCGATTGTCGTCGAATTTGCTTTTTTATCGTCAATCTGTGAGGAACAATTTGAAACCCTATTGGAATTATCCTCTGGAAACGGGACGATTTTATCGGAATTTTTTTCTGGAATATTATCGCATTTTTGGTATATTGTTTCGGTGATGTCGCATACAGTTTCGAAGGACGGTTCATCGGACACGACCTCAAACGACTGTTCAGCGTTATCAATATTTTTGGAATTCTCATTTTTTTTGCTCAAAGAACGCTTCTTCCTCTTCCTCTTTTTCCTCGTGTTTTTATCCCCATCGTAGACAACCGTCGTGACATTATTTTCCTTTGCTACTGATGTCACGATTTTTTGATCGTTCGATTTTATCGGACAAATTTGCCATTTCTCTTCGGAAGCGTTTTTCTTCGTTGCGGTTGAATTTATTTTGTCGCTGAGTCGTTTTTTCAGCAATAATTTGAGCGCTGCACGTGTACTACTGGATTTAGCCTCGCGTACCATTAAACTTAGTGCAACGTATTCCGGTAATTTTTCCTGTTTCGTTGAGACGTGAATCTCATTGTCCTCGTTTTGCGCCATCGATGGCTCGAATTTCTCAGGCGACGATGAAAAATCCAGATTTTTCGTAGGCGATGGCGTTCTCTTTGGTAACGGCGATATCAACGGATTCTTTGGAGCTCGCGCACGATTTTTCATCGGCGATACTTCATCCTCGTCAATTATCACGCCATTCGGCACTTTTACGTGACCGTTGGGCGGATTTTTCGGCAAATCTCGTTTCATCACCCAATTTGGAAATAATTCGGACGATCGATTTCTGTGCGTCATTTCCTCGCTCGTACTACGACTACGATTTATCGTCGAACAACAGGATACAGTTTTTCGCGAACGACGACGTACTTTTGGTAATTCGCACTTTGGTATACCAGGTATACCCGGAAGCGAACCGATCTCCTTGTATCTCGTTCGTGCTCTTCGCGTTTTTCGCTCCTTCTTGTGCTCTTTATCAGTCTCGATTATCGGGGCGTCTGTCGTCGATTTGCCCGTATTTCTCACACGTTTTTCGAAATTCGGACAACTCGCGCGTCTTCGGGTTTTGTAAGCGTGACGAGGAATTTTATCGTCATTGCAGAGACCATTGGGCTTTTCGTTTTTCGTCGGATCCGTCGATGGATTTTCTCCTTCGCTGATCTTCGTCTCGTTTGCTTCAGATCCCTTCTCGATTGACTCGTTGATAATAGGCGATACTTCACGTTTTCTTCGTGTTTTTTTCACCTTCGTGCATATCGATTTTTGTTGCGATTCCAAATTTTCCACAGGCGTTTCTGGATTCTCCGAAATTTCAGCATTTTGGACGACTGTTTCTTGCGACGTCGATGCTTGAACGTTCGTATCGACGATCTCGTGTAAATTTTCGCCGATCTTTCGTAGCCGTACGACCGGAAGTTTGCAAGAATTTTTCGTGCACAATTTCGTAGAACGCACGCGTGGATGATGATTCAGTTCTCTTCCTCTCTTGCCTCTCTTACGTTTGCGTATGACCCACAATTCATCGCTCGGAAAAACAACATTAGTCTGTAAGATTTTGTTGCGTCTCGTTACGACGCAGTGTCGATGCTGATTGTCGACCTTGAGATCTTTGTGCGATTTAATCGAGCAATAATGCGACATTGGATGCGAAATTTCGTCGTTTATATCGTCGCAATTTTCCATACGATTTTTCAACGTCACGTCGCAATCGTCGTACGACAAATACTTCATTTCCGGCATCTTGCATCTCGCATCGACGCTCAAACTCTCCGAACCGATGATCGAACGATGAAAAGCATCGAGACTCGCTGCACTGCGAACAGTATGAAAATACGACTCGGAATCGTCGTGAGACGATAAACGATCTGTGTACAATGGACGCCACGATAATCTATCGTCGATATTTTCCGTCGTCAAAGACGATGACGGTGACGTCGTTTTGTCCGACGAATTATCGCTCTCGTCACGTTGATTTTTGCACGGTGTAACGGGACAAATGTTCGACACGCGATACGTTATTTTATCCGTATTGTCACGTAATACTTGACTAGGAATAATTTCCGGACTCTTGCGACGAAATCCTCGTTTCTTCATCGAACGTGGACACGGTCGGCATCTTTCGTCTCTTAATTTCGTTCGACAAACCGATGATTTTTCGATTATCTCCAAATTTTGCAATTCCGCCCATGTCGCGACAACATTGCAATTGTAATCGGAATTGTCGCTCGTCGTTCTAACGATATCCTTGCAAATTTCTCCTCCTCCAGTGACAATCTCATTGCCGAATTTTCGTCTCGATGCTGTACGATTATCGGGCTCCTGTATATTCGGCGTTACGTTCTCCGACGACGATGAACTATCGTGACTCGCGATCGAAGATCGTGAATTTTGCGAATTCACAACGATATCCCGTGTTTTTTCCATTGTTCTCGATTCCGTCGTATCGTTTGAATCAGGAATTTCATTGTGAACATCAGGGAGTAAATCTCTGCCGAAAAGACTGACGTACTGATCTCGTAATTCCGTTAAATCGGATTTATCCAATTCGGCGCTTTCCGTGAAACAAGGATCACCGTTCAGCACCGTCTCGATATCGGGTATCGTCTCGTTGTTCTCAACGTTGTTATCGACGTCCTCGACGATCGTTTCGACGACTTTTTCCGTATCACTGCTCGAGAGCATTATATCGATGTCGATCGACGAATGTATGTCATCGAGATCGGGCGAAAAATTCGTGCTTATCTCGAGCAAACGATCGAAAACCTCGTAACCATTTGCATACGAATTGGCGAGATCAGATTCTGCATTTGGGATTCCCAATGCCGTGGAATCGTGCGTTTCGTCGTTGCTCTTGGCCGGATCGTAATCGATCGTTACGCTTTTTATCGATGCGTTGCTCGTATTTCGCGGTATTCTACGATTTTTATCCGTTTCCTGCTTCATTTGCTCCTTGGTGACTCTTCTGTCACTCGTGTTGTATTCTGAAGGATTACTGAATTCTTTGGCATTTTTTGTGCTGTCTCGTGAATTCTCGTTGTCGGAATTCAACAGATTCGGCGATACATCACCGGCACCATCGTACTGCGGTAAACGAGAATTTATCGTCGATGAACCCGACGAGAACTCGTAGGGAGATACAAATGGACTTTCCTTCGTTGTTCTTTGTATTTCGTCGCATTTAGGATTTATCGCTATTTCGAGGCTGCTAAGCGAATCTAATTGCAAACACGTTAGATTCAAATCGGACGCGTCCTCTTCCTCCTCGTCGCTTTTGTCGTCGTTCAATAAAACGGATATTTGAGAACCCAACACGCTGTCGTTATCTACGGCACAGTCTTCGGTGTTCTCACGAGCTAATTCAGCCAGGAGATCGATCAATGGCATATCGTCACTTCCAACTGAAAAAATCAATGTGGATACTGTGCGCTCTTCGAAATTACTTTTTTCTGGGGGATTAGGGGATTGGTACTTACGAATACTGCATTCTTGTGTGAAATTTTGACTCGCCGCTAGCGATGGAGAATCGAGGAAACTCATGTCTATCGATGAATCGTCTCGACCGGGAATTCTTTCACTCGTTTGTACAATCGCTTCTCCTACGCGAGACGCATTCAACAAATTTTCACCGTCTCGAACCTCAGCTGCGTAAGCGACGGATTGGTTCGTTGTCGTTGATAATGTACTCTCGTCGCACTGAAATATTTTTATTGAAAGTTTCATGTTTTTTAAGTAGTGTATATGGGGCATTCCATCCCAATTCGGACGGTTTGAAAAACTTTTTTTTTAAATTTCCTC
>JABMBS010173217.1:0-12423 GCA_018491695.1 Lissonota sp. PSUC_FEM 10030012 | reverse complement strand
TTCTGATGATGTTGTTAAAATTTTATTCAATTCCATCCATTTGTATAAGAGCAAGTTTGGATGGCAATTTCGAGGTGATAGTGTCGGTATTTAGCCTCCTCTTAAATCTCGAACATGCTATTGATAGAGATGATGACCGAAATAATGTAAGATTTGTGAACCAGTCATTGCCATGGTAGAAGATAATCATAAAAAGTTGTTTCAGTGTCTCGAAACCTTGTGCAAAAGGCAATAAGACCTTCACTACAAACTTTGATAATATTCATTGATAATATTAATTCGATCAACGATTGATCTCTCTTCGTGGTTTCTCTGGGGTAGCTTGGGTCTAAAAAACACTCTTAGATATGGAAGGGGGTAAGCTCATGTACAGACCCTCAACAGTAATTCTCCAGGCACCGCTGGCAGACCGCCCTGCAACCTCGTATTCGTTGTCGTTGTCGTAGGAAACACCCAGACGCAGTAATAAAACCAATTAGGCGTGCTTTGGTGGCTGGTTCCAACAGTAGGAAATAAATAAATGGAACAACTGAGAGGCAAGTAAAATACAGGGAGCCAAAAAAAGACAGAGAAAAAAAGGCGAACTCGGAAGTTTAAAAAAAGCATCACCTACACGATCGCTTAGGTGAAAGAGCGACAAAGAGAGAGAGGAGCAGAAGGGCGAGGGAGAGAATGAGGAGTAGATCGTTGGCGAGAAGGGTGAAAGGTTGACTGTATAGAGGGCGCTGCTACGAAGCTTTTGCGGATGATGGGGAAGGGTGGTTGGTCGAGGAAAATCGCTCGCGTATTGGCGAGACTCCAAATCAATTTAAAAGTTCGCGGTGTGTGCTGTGGGCCGTGCATGCCCGAGCCTACCTCACTCACTCTCGTCCACTCAACCAGCTTCACCATCCACCATGGTTATATGCACCGAGGGCTCGTTTCGCTGCCTGTCTGCCAGTCGATCGAACCCGCACAACGACGTAATGCGCGTTACGATTTCTCGAGTCATTATACTTGACGTGGCCTCGACGTTGGGTATAATGACCGACCGGTTGATAAAGCAGTGATTACAGGAAAGGTGACGTAAGGCGATGTCGTCATACCAAAAGTCTATTATCCGGAATTTTCGTGAAGTTTTTCATCCAATGGAAAGTCGACACGACATTATAGTATCGGCTTAAGCTTTTTCTACAGCTGTAATGAGGTCCTGATAGCTCTACAGATTTGCCTAATGGGGTTATTAAAACTGAGGATTATCCTCTTTGGATACAGAACAGTATCACAGAAGTTCCGCCGCTGACTTCCTCGCCCAAACTCATGTAGGGTAATGATCAGGCTATTCTGAGACAGCCTATTGTGCTATGAAACAACAGTTTGGCCATCTTGTAATCAACAATAACGTTACATGATTTTTCCGTGGAATATTCGATTAGCCGTTTGTTGTGCCTGAATTTACTAAATTATTGTTTTAATAACCACACCAAACTGTTGCAAAAATCATAAATACATCATTATCACTTTTTTCACCAAAATTTTTTTTTTGGAGTATCGAATTAGATAAATTAATAAGATAATCTGTCTGATGTATAGAATCCAGAATGGCAATAATAACCATATTCAAGTTGAGTTGGCTCAGGCAATGGTGGCTCGGAGGCAATAGTTGAAACAACATGACCAACGATGCTATTAGCTTTGAAAGAGCAGTAGAACTGTGAAACGAGAAGCTAGGTAAGTCTAGCCTGTGGCGTATATCCTGGCCCAGGCATTACTTCAGGCTTCGTAACGTTGAGTTTACTTTGCAGGAACTTTGCCTGTGTTAACCGCGTACACGTTTGTCTATGTTATACACATTGCCCCAATGAACGGAGAAAGGAAGAGAACGGAGGAGAAAGAACTTCCGTAGATTCGTAATGCCCGTGCAAGGGTATAAGAGAGTTGCCGGTGTTCCGCAAATTTCCTTTGCCGAGTTACGTGTGTCGGAGCGAAGAAAAAGAGGCAAACGTAGTTTTTTTCCAGGAATAAAACGTGCGGAAACCGCGTGTGAGGGGAAATAAACGAAATGCAAAGCCAGAAAAAGAGAAAAAAAAGAGGATTTTTGCTTCGCTCGATGGTGGTGACTACGAGAGGTCGAGGTAAGTCCCTTCCCCCTTTCAAGACCAATGAGATTTTCCAGGCCACTGTGCACGAACGTTCTACGCGGCATTCAGGATTTTTGCCGTACCGTATCGCGGGGTGAACGAAGCGGGAGGGGGCGGGAGGCAATGCGGCAAAGCAGTAAAGGTCGCTAGACAATCCGAGGCAAGGAAAATACCCCATCATAAAGTTGTATCTCTTCCTCGCGAGGATTTAAAGCAAAGAGAAAGATAGTAGAGCGTGGCTAGGTCGGATCTATCTGTTCTCCGGGTATTCACACGGTCGTTTCGTGACCAAGATCTTGTTCAAGCTTGTGGGAAGAAAAAAAATCATCCCCTATTACGCCTCGATCCCACCATGGCAATATAATTCCGCAATAACAACGATGATCCCCGCAGCAGACGCACACGCGATTGTAAAAACTCTTCGAGCTATATAATTCTCTCATATTGTCCGTAGTGTAATACACAATTATCGACGTCCTATCTCGCTGGTGTACTAAAAAAAAGCAATAGTTTACGAAAGAAACTGTATGCGATTCACCCGTGCGATATATCCAAGGCAGCCCCTATCATCCCGAATCACATGTGTGAACAATGCGCGAAGCATTAGGGGAGGCTGTAACCCAACGCGGTAATGCACGTAAACATTTGTGCATAGACCTTGCCACGTTATATATACTCGGGGCAAAGGGGATAAGAGGCTTGGCGCCTTCACCGACATGGTGAACCATGTTGGAGAATCGAGTACGGCAAGACCGTACAAGACGCACGTTGCACATTCGCTACAGTGCATCAAGTGCTCGTAAGTGCGCTCAACGATGTTACCGATTCTCTCTCACCACAGCATGTTCAAGCGTAGGTGTACGATACCAGCGATAGCGAAACGGGGAAGCTTCTGGTCCGTCTGGAATCACACACAAAGAGCTTATACGCAGCTTAAGAGGAAGAGGGAGAGTAATAGAAGTGGTAACTGCGTCTAGGCAAGGAGGAAACCAACCTAGGAAGGTAGTTCTTCGCGTTGGCAGAGGGTAGATCATGAATCCGGCTACGTAAGCAACACGGCAATAAACTTTATTGCGAGAATGCATTAGATCGAATACGTTATACGTACGAAGTGAGTGGAATACGAAACGAGACGGTTCGTGTGGTTTAGAGGAATAAGGGAGGGTATAGTTGGATCGAGTGATGCAAACGCATGCTTGCACCCTAAGCTTCGAAGGCCTTCAGGGCACCTTTCCGCTTCCTGCATGAGCATGTACTTTTGGCAAGAGGATCACAAAGAACGAGAGACGAAGTTGCGAGGGCTCGGGATAGTACAAGTACAAGGAGAAAAAGACAGAGACGCGAAGAGAGAGAGAGAGAGATAGAGAGAGTCGGTAGATGAGGTTTCGAGAGAACTCTTGGGAGGAACGAGTAACGAAGAGGGTGGTTTGGTGAGGAGCTTCAATAAAGCCGACTCGCACGAGATGTACTGCACCCCGTGTAACGTAGCGTTTTACTATGTACACGTCGATGTAAGGGCTGTATATATACACACATTGCACATATATATGTATATGTGAATGTACATACTCGGAAGTTAAGGTAAGCTTCCCTTCTTAGGTCAAAGTCGACACGCCAAGCCGCGTGTCTCAGGGCAATTCCATATCTACTACCGTTCAACCCATTCTCCAATGTACATTATACTCATCCACTCTCTCGAGATCCTGGTGGTCCTTTCGCACAATTGCACCAACATAAGAGGTTAAACACGAGGCTGCCGTTAAATGCGTATGAGAATCCAAGAGAGAAAGAGAGAGATATCGGGACTGGCAGTTCTGTCTTTTCAAGATAAAACGAAGTGAGAGCGAGTTGAAGGAGCCGCGACGAGATCCCTTGAACTCACTGCAAGGATAATAGACAAGCTGTTCCTCTCGTTATCGGCGCTACTAAGGGCAGCATTGCCGGAAATAGTACAGTGGAGGACAAACTTAGAGAGCACTCACCTCGCTTCTTGAGCTTAATTTTCTCTCGTGGACCTGCTCTTTCGTTCTTCTGTTCAACACTGTTGTAACTAAGAGAATGGAGAAAATAAGGGAGATAGAAGAAAATACTCATCAGAAGGTGAATGGTTCAAGCTGTTTGCGAGACCAGCGTGGATACTCGCTAGTTTCTTAGCTCTTTAATTCTCTTCGTTCTCTGAGAACAACGTTCTCCGAGGTTTTTGAACCATCGTCACTCTCAGAAGAATCTGTGTGAGTAACGGTTCGTATAGTCTCGTGTATCCGAGAGGGTGGTTCGGACGATAGTGTGCACAGGGCGCACCAGTGTCAAGACCCCCGGGGCTCAAACTCTTCTTGGGTAGTTGTTCGAGTGGTTGTTAAAAAAAATTGGATATCGCTTCTCTTCTCTTACTTTTTGTACCTCTTTCGCGTATATACCGTGGGACGATCGTGATTCGATATAAAGAGTGTAAGATGCGGGGAGAAAAACTCGAGAAGAAATTGCCGTGTGAGAGAATGATAGGGTTGGAGAGACGCGGGAGAAAGGAGAACGAAGGAAGGAAGATTGAGTTTCGCAAGTCTGAGAAAGGGCCTCTCGAATCCAACACCCACCTATGAGGTACAGGCCGCTATTGCTCTTGGGGCTTGGGGAGTCGACTAGGGCGGTTTGAGGGGTGCAAAAATCGAGCGAGGGATGAAAGCCGCGAGGCCAGCTACTCTATACGAGCGCCACGTCGAGGTATAATAGAATAGATAGCGAATAGGCGGCGGGAAGCCAACACGGCGTGGAACTCCTTCTCACTCTTCCTTCCTCTCTTGCTCTTTCTCCCTATTTCTCTCTCGCTCTCTTTCTCTATTATGGTGCTTCGGGAATACTTTACCGAGCGTATAAACGCTATTTATGGCTGCATAAAACGGCGATAGGGGGATATAATACAGTCACATGGTAACGCACGAACACAGCGGGCCACATATCTCTCTCTCTCCCTTTTTACCTTATAGAAACAGCCCCTAGGCTAAACCTATAGCCGCGTCAGTGTGCGAGAACTCGAGATCTTCTTTCTCCTGCCGCGAAACTAGTTCGATGTCCCGAAAGACCCGAAGAGAATGGAGATTCTTCGTGGGCTCGTGCCTTCTTCCTCGATTCCATATATATACATAAATATAATACATACATACATTTTACGAATCGCACGATCAGTGAGTAAAAAGTATAGTTCCTCTCATATCCTATTCTACAACCCTATGTTTCCATACTACCTGATTCTTGCATTCCCTAAAACTATGCGTCCTTCTTCCGCACCAACCTTCGGCGATTCCTTTTTCATCTCTTCTCCTTTACCTTTCTCTCTATCTCTCTCTTTCTCTACTGCCGCATTGATTTGCATGAGATTTTCGAGGCTGGCTCGGTGCCCGTAAATCCCACCTTTGTTATTCGCCGGCGAATATTTATTTCCTCTTTCCTCGACCTCCCCACGGTCCCGGCTATCCTTTCGAGCCCTCCGAATGTCGAGAGGCGGGGGCGAGTCTCGCAGACCCAAATCGCGAAACACACGAGGTGCTGCACACGAAAATTCACGTTAACTATAGTGTCCACTTTATGTCAAGTCTATTTCAATTCGAAGCATGTATATCTCGCTTATTCGCGAACCTCTGGAATTACGAGTACCGCCGATTTTACTTTCCCACCGAAGTGGAAGAAACGATTGGACTATACGTGCATAAGGATTGAAGCCAAGGATGTAAGAGTACAGGCGTAACGGGAATTTTCAATAGTAGATTCTCGAAAGATCCTCTCGTTAATTTTGCCTCGTTCTTGGTTCTCTTATTCGAGAATCGGATTTTGTTGTTTTAATACAATAAGAATGATAATAATGACGAAAGCCCGACAATGCGGCAAATTAATGATCGATAACATCTGTTGATAGCGTTTATCAAAGTTTCCGTGATATCGTGGGTCTGGTTTGAGCTCGTCTCTGAGTGAGCAAGTTGGCAGTTTAATTCCCTGTGATCGTTCGCATTAGCACATCAAGCCGAATAAATGAAGAAGGTGAAGGATAATTTTGCGGAGAGCGAGTGCGCGATATAATGAAGGAATGAAAAGCTCGAATAGTGGCCCAACCGAGCAGGAAACGAGAAGCTCGTCCTCATTGCCGCTTCGCTAGACTTCTCCAAGTATACGTAAAATCCAGCACGAGAGTTTACGAGTTCGCCTCATCAATCTATCATTACTGAGTTGGCGTCTGACAACCATTTCGGAATGCATTCAACCTTCGCCCCTTCTGATACTTTCGCAATCCACATGTTCGCACAGACCGGTTATTCGTCAAATAATTCCTGACGCGAATCGTTCCATTTTCCACTCCGAAACCGACTTTATTTCTGATGAATGATTTTGTTTATTTCATTTAACGATTTAACGAATAAGGGCTCTATTTCATTCGATTATAGTTGAATACAATAAATGGGTTCTAATTAGTTTTGAAAGCATTGAAAAACGCGATAAATTTAACAATTTTTATTCAATAAATAAATGTCTAACTTCTGCGAGCAATAAGTCTCTATTGCAGGGTCAATGCAGATGAAACGATGATGATTTTATAAGTACTCAGTTAATTTATTTCTTGTGATGTTTTATTCAAAAATTTCTGACGCACAAAGAATCAAGCGTTCTTCTTCTAATGTATCTGCTAAATTTAATCCTGCACCAATTACATCGCTCGTTCAATCGTATTTCATTTTGAAGCTTCTGCAGAAGACTTTTCGGAATTGAACGAGATGATTCTCTTTCTCTTCTCCACGCGCACTTTGATTCTCCTACGTCGATTGGATCCAGAGAGCCAGGGATGATCCGACAAAAAGTCGTCTGCGATTTATCATCCAAGCCTCTCCACACGATCTTTAACTATCACTATCGTATATACCCCTGGTTGGCTTCGTGTTCTTGCCCAAACGGCGTGGAACTCGGCCAAGGTTCATCACAACTTCGGCTCGTTCCAATAGAAACTCGTTGCTTCCATCTGCCTCTTTCTCCATTCCCTTCTTGTACTTTATTCAACTTCTGCGGTCCATTGGATATATTCGCTCAATGTTGGCTAATAGTTTGCCTCAATGGTGATAAATCTACAAGATGGCCAGGATAACGTATACTCGCAAAGCTGAGGAAGATTTGCAGAACGAGGAGCTTTTCAGACTAATTTTATTTCTCTATTCGGATAATTCGGAATTCTCAAAGAAATCCTAAACAAAAATAGAAATGATTGATTCACTCGCATCAGTCTTCTTTCCTCTCCCGTTTGACAACATCCATCTGTCCGAGAAATATATAGAACAATTTTGTTCTCACCTACATAATGGTAACAGGCGAAGTACCTACCAAAGAGAAATGCAATAATATAAGTCTCTGACTTTTATAATCTCCCGGATGAGAGAAGCCGAGATAGAATACAGGGTTGAACGAGCGCTTTCTCGAGTTCCATGAGCTCCCCGCGCTTTCTCCCTTTCTCATTCCTCGTCGCTTTACTTCACGTTCTTCTCTCTAACCTCGCTCACATTGGAGCTTGCAGCGTCCTGGAAATATGCGACGAGGAAACCTTGGTAGGACGTTTTAATCTCGAGCCCACTTAAAAACTCTTCGCGTAGATCGCCTTGCTATCTCGAGACTCGGATCTATATGGTGCGGTTGGTACGCGCGGTTTCGCAAAGCCGAGCAAGAAAATAAGAAGAGAGAGAGGAGAGAAAAAAGGAAATGTAAGAAAGAGAGAGAGAGCGAGAGGGAACTTGGTGGTTTTCTTTGTCCTCTTTCACTATCGCCTTGTTCGAGGGTGCAACGGTGGAATAAAACTTCTATGAAATTTAATAAGTTCACCCCCGATGAGAAGTGGAATATAAGAAGGACCCAGTGGGTGAGATATCGCGCAAGATCGTAAGATTCTTTTCTCTCTCAGGGTCTCCACGTTTCCTTCGATCGTAAGGGTAAAACAAAGCAGCTGCTTACTTTCCTCAGGTACAGGTATTCTTCGCGTATACTACGGATCTCATTAGTCATTGTGTTATATTAAAAATGTTACATTCATTTTGAAGACGATCTCACAACCTTCTTTCCCATAACCGATTTGCTACTTTGCAACTTTCTCATCAAGCTTGTCAATCGCGAGCCATTATCTAAATACTTCTAGCAATTCAAAGGATTCCAAAATAATTTTTGTTGTGCCCCCGGATAAGTTACATCATTTTGTGTTTTCATCTCTCGTTGAATAAAATTGTTGCGTTCCCTTCATACATACCGCAAATAGTTGTCCGTTATTTGTCCGATCGGAGTTTCATTGGATTTTTCCTCAATTCATGCCCTTTTTATGTATCCCGTGAATCATACAGGAAGAATTAAACAACAGAAGAGTAATGAGGGATGTTAGTAGAAACGAAGAGGAAAAGTGTGAGAGAGATCGAGGAAGAGAGGGAGCGAGACAGAAAGAGATTGTCGAGCAAAACACCTCGAGAGTCGTTATCCCCATATCACTCGGCCGCTTCTCAGGAATAAAATACGAGGCTCCTTTACTGCTTCACATAAATCCTGGACGGTGGAAACGGTTAGCGAGAGAAAGAGAGAGCATAAGAGACACTGATGGTCTGACTGGGCCAGTCTTCGTTCGCATCTCCTTTTCTCTCTCTCTCATCTTTCTCTCCATGCTTACTCTTTTCCTCCTCTTGTGCCACTTTTAAATGACTTAATTACAAGGTATAAAAGACACCGCGAGCCTTCTCCTTACAGAGCACTTGCTTCCTCCTCTGCACGTTGTACACGGTCCCTCTTATCCATTTTACTCTTCCCTTTCTTTCTCTCTTGCCATTTCCATAGATCTTCCGATATATTGCGCCGATATATCTTCTTCTTTCCCCTTGAAGGTCTTTTCTCCACCCGTAATTATCCACCGTTGGAGGAACACACAAAGCTTGATAGGGCCCAAAGAACAGCAAAGGAGAAAAAGGGACGATACGAGAATATCGTCGCGCATTAATCGTTGCACGCCTTCGCTTGTTGTTTAAATCAATAAACGAGACATTTAGTGCAATGAAATTGCTGAGTCCGGGCTTGCGAAAGTGCGCTTTTTGGACTAGTACACCGAAAGCCACGAACGAGAATAGCCAAGTGGAACGAGCATCGGGGATGGAGAGTTGGAAGCTTCTTTCTCGCTCTCTGTCTCTTTCGTATGTGCTTCGGTTGTACGAAAATTCGAAACGTTTCGAAGAAGAGTTGCCACGAGCGTTTTGTCGTGCTTTGCCCAGAACGGTAGAGACGCGTTCACTGCACTCTTGCTTTTACGGAAACAGAACGTAATCCTGGAGGGATACGTGACTGGAATTGCGTTTATGTTCTCTTTTCTCGAGAATGGCAGGGAGCGGTAGTCGAGAATGCCAAGGAAGAGAAAGAGAGAAAGAGAGAGATCGAGAGAGACACTGAATGGACTGGAAAGGCTTCTGCTCGCAGTGACGATTCAGCCGACTACGAAATTGCCAGCGTTATATGTGAAACCCCAAGAGCCTGATTTGTTTTTTTTTTGTTTCAAAACCTTTTTATCCGGATGTAACACTGAATCATATATCAGATGGATGAAAAAACATTTCAGTAAAATATGTTAGCAAAAAGATTTTGGAAACCCTAAAGTGTGATGTAAACCCCTCTAATATGTAGAGATGAAAGACGAAAGCCACTGTAAACATTAAATTTCCAATACTCCAATACTCTAAAACTTATAAACCGATTTTAGATTTTTCCTTTCATATTTGCAATCACCAAGGCTAAGTCTGTATGTAGCTGATTCCAAGCATTTTTGATAAATTCAATTTTACGCCAATTTGTAAATAATTAAAGAAAAAGAAAATGGCTATGCACGATGACAACTACATAGATATTGACATTTTTTAAAATACAATAGAAAGGACATTAGAAAGGAATTTTTTTTTCAAGATCATTCCCACATCTGTGTTCATTTTCATTTTTCAATGAAAAATGGCTACGAAATAAGTTGAATGTATACTCAATAAAATTACTCAATCCTACAATAATTAACTATATCTGAGAAAAAATTCTCAGACATTAACAATTTTTCCACCCCTCACAGATGCTTCCTCCCTTGGTCCATCTCACTACACCCTCGTTTCCTCTTTAGGACTATCCCAAATATTTTTAATCACCATTACTGACTTTCAATTTCTCGTGCTTTTTTTCGTTATACAGTTATGATACCGCAATACATCACGTTTCGCAATTTTTTAAATCCATATATTGTTATCTTTTTCTATTTATATATATGTACATACATATGTACCTGTCACGTTTCATCGTATAAAAATCCTCTCTCGGTGATGAAAAAGATTGAACCCCGGGTATATATGCTGCTATATATCCGGGGTGAACGAGATTTTCTCTTTTCACGACTCCCTCTCTCTGTCTCTCTTTTGCTCCTGCCTGTTGTACCCCGGCACGTGTCTCGTATTTTAGCTGACTGTGGCAGGAAACTCGGTACACGCCTTCGAGTCGACGTTTTGCCGGTATGGTATACAGAGGGTTATAACCAGTAGCCACAGTAGTGACTATCTGCCCGTGAGAGAGAGAGAGAGAGACAGAGAAGGAGACAACACGATAAGAAACTTGCACTGCTAAGGGAGCACATTGCAACCCCGTCAACCCTCTTCTAGTATAGCGGCAATTTCGTGGTTCTCTCTTTCTCTCTTCTTCTTACTCTTTCTTACTCTTTCATTTTCGTTTGCCGAGATCACGTTTCGGCAACGTTCATTTTCTTCTCATTTTTTTCCCTCTTTCACTCTATTTCTCTTTCCTCCGTTTCTCTCTTCTGGTGCCGGTTTTTCTTAGCTCTGTCGATTTCATTCTCGCCCTTGTTTTATTGGAAACACACACTGCGGGAATTTCGAATCTTTTTGCAATTATATTCTCACGTACAGAGCCACAAATCTCGCCTAATTACAATTTATTTCTTTGCCTCGTGATCTATAATATACAATAAAGAATTTCTTTGGAAATAATGAAAATTCAGAATTAATAAAAAAACATTCAAATTCCGACAATGTTTTCCTTGTAAAAATAGTTTCGCACTTGATAAATCGCTTTGGAGAATAAAAAGGGCTCAGAGTGGGATAAAAATTGTTTTTTTTTTCAACAGTCTTCCAATTTTTTGGTGTTAATGAAAAAGCAGTAGAATGAAAAAAAAGAATCGGGAGTGAAAAAAAAATTCGTAAGTTGATTGAACGAAGTCAAAAGCGTATTTTGAATATTTTTGCACAACATTCCGTGCTATTGCGATTTTTAGAGCTCGTATTTTCATGAATACGTAACTTGGTAATTGTTTCTGGGCGAATTTACCCCTGACGTTGCATTCTCGAATCGCGCAATTTTCTCTCTCTCTCTCTCTCTCTATCTCTCTCTCTCTCTCTTTGCATCTACACGCTTGATCGATTTATTCGATTCAATAATCACAGCGGGATACGCGATACATTCGGCGCTTTTACGATTCTCATCTGCGCCGATGGTGATTGCATACTCCGTATTTAACGATGTGTTAAAAAATTATTGTAAAATTTGCGATGAAATTTTTGTCACTGTTACGAAATTATTTTCCATTGGAACGATTACTTGAACGATGGAATGCATTTCGGAGTTTCGAAAAATTGCAAATTAGAGTGTCGCGCGATATGCGATTCATTTGGGAAACTTGGCATAACGAACATGTGCAAATATTTGAAACTAATTATCACAAGAACGTTGTTGAATAATGAAAAATGATTTATTATCGTTTTAATTGAATATTACATTACGTGAATTTTTTTCCAATTAGGTTCTCAATTATTGTTTTTTTGGCATGCCAAACGAGAGGAAAATTTTCCTCAAAGCAGTGCCTTACTTTAGAAGATTGGAAAAATCGTATGTTTAGGTGTTAAAATTGATATATAACTATCCAAGAATATATATACAAAGTTGCAGATGCAAATTCTAAGTATTTTTGAAATTACAAAGCTAAAAGCACAGCAGCGTCGAACAGGTGCGTTAGTGCTCCACCCCTCCGAGTTAAGTTAGTGTTATGCTTGAGAAGATCTGAAAAATCTTTTTTTTTTCATTGATTGTGTCGATAGGTAAACTATCCAAGAATATATGTACAAAGTTGCAGATGCAAATTCCAAGTATTTTTGAAATTACAAAGCTGAAAGCAGAGCAGCGTCGAACAGGTGCGTTAGTGCTCCACCCCTCCGAGTTAAGTTAGTGTTATGCTTGAGAAGATCTGAAAAATCTTTTTTTCTCATTGATTGTA
>JABMBS010172107.1:0-12459 GCA_018491695.1 Lissonota sp. PSUC_FEM 10030012 | reverse complement strand
TCGAGATATCGAACTGCTGATAGATACTGGCAGTTCACTCAACCTAATAAAAAGAAGATGCATACCACAAGGTTTCCCGGTAGAGAAGGCTAAGAGAAGCTTTGTTATGGGCACAAGCCGATTTGTGTCAAGCGAAAAAATTAGGTTGAAGTACCTTGGAGAGACCAGCATCTTCTACGTGCTACCCGACGACTCAATCATACCCGAGGATGGTTTCATGGGACTGGAGTTCATGAAGCAAAGAGACTACAACTTGTCCAACGAACATCTCGTTTTGAAGCAGCGAAGCCACACCTTGATTACCGACGGAGTTACGGTACCCCCTCATACGGCCGTGATAATGAGGTTAGCAGTCGGCGGTCCGGACCGCGAATGTTTAATCACCACGGGCGTCTACGACAGCACCAACCAGAATGGGGAGGAACACGTATTTGAAATGGCATATGTGAACAGAATTGAGCATGGGTATACAGAGGTGATGTTTGAAAACCCGACGGGCAAGGTCATGAACTACGACGAAAATCAGATCCGAGTTACCAATGTAAAGATAGAGGGGGGGAATACAGATAATACCTGTCTCACCGCAGAACAAAAAGGAAAATTTTTGCTCGAAACCTCAAAACTCGACCATCTCGAACCGGAACAAAAAGAAATAATCAGCGGTATTATCATGAGGTATCAGGACATCTTTACATCGCCCGGTCAAGATTTACCCGCTGCACCACACGTAAAACACAAAATCACACCGATCAACGATACGCCGATCAACATTGGAAACTTCAAGACAGCCCATGCTCACCTTGGCGAAATAAAGACCCAGGTAGCAGATATGCTGAAGAAGGGTATCATCCGGGAGTCCGAATCACCATTCAACTCACCTGTCTGGGTCGTCCCAAAGAAACCTGGACCAGGAGGAGAGAAGAAATGGCGCATCGTTATCGATTTTCGAAAGTTGAATAAAAATACGATACTTGATGCCTATCCCATGCCTCGAATCGAAAATATCTTTGACTCACTCGGAAATGCTAAATTTTTCAGTGCATTCGATCTAAAGGCGGGATTTCACCAAATATTGATGGATGAAGACTCCAGGAAATACACAGGATTTTCAACAGCAGAAGGGCATTTTGAATATGAACGAATGCCATTCGGTCTAAAGAACGCACCAGCTACCTTCCAGAGAATGATGGACCAGTGCCTCGTGGGGCTCAACCACAAAATCTGTTGGGTCTACATGGACGACATCGTTATTTTCGGAGAAACTATCGAAGACCATAATCGAAATTTGGTTACCGTCTTTGAGAGATTACGAAAATGTGGACTGACACTAGAGCCAGAAAAATGCAAGTATCTCCTACCGGAAGTCGAGTATCTGGGACACATCATCACAGCAGACGGCGTCCAACCAAACCCTGCAAAAATCGAAGCTGTCCGAGATTTCCCGGTACCAACCAACCCGACAGAGGTCAAGTCATTCGTGGGACTTGCTGGCTACTACCGACGATTTATTAAAAACTTTTCTCACATCGCTCGACCTATGGTTGACCTCACAAAGAAGGATGTTCGATTCGATTGGACGGAGAAATGCCAGGGATCATTCGAAGAACTGAAACAATGTCTAATCACATCACCGACACTTCGACGCCCAGATTTCACAAAGATGTTCACACTAACAACTGATGCTTCGGATCATGGATTGGGGGCAGTTCTTTCGCAAGAAGGGCACCCAGTGTATTACATCTCTCGTGCCTTGAACTCAGCAGAAAAGAATTACGGAACCTCTGAAAAAGAGATGCTGGCAATAGTGTGGTCAGTACAACGACTACGTCAATACCTCTTGGGGTACAAGTTTTTGATTCAGACCGATCACCGAGCACTTGTTTGGATGGCCGATATCAAGGATCCATCCTCGCGAATTCTCAGATGGAGACTTCGCCTGGAAGAATTTGACTTTGACATCCAGTACAAAAAAGGCTGCGAAAACCAAGCAGCTGACGCGCTATCACGAATACCGCGCGAGCCGGTAGTCAACAGAGTGTCACCATCAGAAGAAAAACGAAGATCAGCGATACGTCAAATCCTTCAACACGTTGGTACTAGAAAAACTGACTTGAAACCAAAACGTTGGAAAACGGGCCCCTCGGTCAAACTCGATGACTTGGAAGACATCACGCAGCGAGTCAACAACTTAACCCTGCATGGGGGAAGAATTAATAAGTTGACGCTAAAACCAAACTATCCCAAGGACCGGAGCCGATGGATCGTCCTCACGAAGTCAGGGTCCGAACCACCAACGCAAAATGAGGATGTGACCAAAGAAAGTAGACAAAAGCACGGAACGCCGTTCCAATACCGAGAAGACACCTGGAAACAAGGATTGTATCAACTAATCCAAGGCCACATCCAAAGTGGGAGGAAGAAATTCAAAATTCTCGCTTCCCCAAAGCAGTTCTCGATGATGCAACTTGACGACGTTGAGAGAGAGATTCGCGAACTCGCCGCCGAATTCACCGACTCAGACTTCCAATTCTGTCGCTCAGGGATTCCCGAACCGGAGCCGGAGGAATATGAGAAACGAATGCGAGAAGTACACAACGACCAGGTAGGACACCTCGGGGTGACCAAGACTCTCGAGAAATTGCGGCGCAGGAGCTATTGGACGAATATGGAGGATTCCGTACTGGAGTTCATAGCCAATTGCCCTACCTGCCAACAGTATAAAACCGACAGAAACCCGCCGGTCCCCTCGGCCGTCTTGATGGACACAGCCAGCGAACCGAATGAAAAAACCGCTATCGACATCGTTGGACCACTGACAACGACGAGAAGAGGAAACGAATATATCCTCTCCATCCAGTGCACGTTGACGAAATTTGTAAGGTTGATCCCAATCCCGAACAAAAAGGCATCGACAGTCCTTACCGGTCTATTCAACGAATGGATCTGTATCTTTGGAGCTCCGCGGGTGATTCTTAGCGATAACGGAAAAGAATTTAACAACAAACTAATGACATACTTCGACGAGGTCATGGGCATAAAGGGAATTCGTACAACCGTTTATCACCCACAAGGGAACGGGTCCATCGAAAGGATGCATGGGGTCTTAAAGGACCTAATTCGAACTATGTGCACAAATAACATCACTACCTGGGACACAAAGATGAACGCCATCGCCTTCACGTACAACGACAGCTTCCACACCTCTATCCAAGACACGCCATTCAACGTCATGTTTGTTCATTCATCAAACTATTCGAGCGCCATTGAACAGCTAGACACGTCAACGCTCCAACAGAGATTGGACGGACTGAATCAGAAGCACTGGAACCAGCTGTACCAAGCCAGGCACCATCTAATGATAGCACGGGAGAGAAACCAGAAGTACGTTGACAGTGCCAGGCGTAAACCGATGCCTCTGTACAAGGAAAAGGATTGGATTCTTGTCTGCAACAAAGCCCCTTCTCATGGGCTCTCCGTCAAGTGGCTCGGACCATACCAGGTGATAAGCGTGAATCACGAAAGAAATCATGTGGTTTACCGCTCTCCCACTAAGTGTGGACCACGAGTTCGTATGGCGCACACCGGGAACACGAAACCCTTCCGGAAGCATTTCCAAGATGATGATCCGAGCCCGAGTAGACCATACCTAATTTTAAAAAAAATCGACTTATCCGGGAAACAACCCCGCGTTGTCCAGGATAACCTCAGCCGAAAGGCATGATAAACAAATTTTTTTTAAAAAACACTACAAAGAAGAAACAATTATGGTTATTTTTCTAAATGGAACGCAGACGGAAAAACAGATCTTCAAACGCTGAATTCGAGCCTGATTCAAGAAGAACTGGGGGAGGTGTACCTCTACTCGGAAACCTGGCGACTTATGTACGCCATTGACCTCACGCAACTGCACCCAGCGTTTGAGGCCCTTTCCAGCCAGGTCGTTCAAGGCATTAACTTGCTCGAGGGGTTTCACACGCCCTCGGGAGCCCCTGATGTTGTGCTCGTGTCAGCAGCCACCTACGCGTCGTTCGGCTTAGCACGAGAAGGATATGAATCTCTAAAGAGGGACTTTGAAATTCTTGACACACTATTCCACAAATTCTTGTGGGGTACTCCTGACAATGCGGACCTCCAGACCATAAATAATAACATCGCTAACCTAATCAACGCCACCAACGAAATAAACAATGTAGTCAAAGAACTGACGTATATAATAGAGAAAACGATCGGTTCTGTCTCTAAGAACGAGCATGAACTCGAGCATCGACTTGGAAGAATCGAGTACGCATTTAACAACATATGCGTGGCCACCGACGACATCGCTAGAGAAATGTATTTCAACGAAATAATACATCGTTTGGAGACAGAAATTCGGAGACTCGACGACGCATGGTACAACCGGTTCTGTTAACCCCCGAGAACCTCGCGAAGGGGACAAGGAAATTTGAGGACGTTCGTGGAAAACATCCCCTCCCAGGCGTTGGAACCGACTACCAGACGATAATCGACGTATCGGAAATATCCATCATGTCTCGCGACCAACAGCTAATTTACATAATCAAAATCCCGTTTGTCGACGAGAAACCTTAGAAAATAGTGTTGAACACTCCGGTTCCAATGGTGGTCAACAACGCTAATGTAACGTTCAACCCCACATTCAGTGAAAGAATTTCGCGAACAATTGGGACCAAGACCATGCTTCGGAGGTTCGACGGTGAAACCATGAGGTCAGCAGCTAACATCAATGTCGCCCCCTACGAAGGAATCGGACACGAGTTGGACTCCTACGCGCTCTGCGAATTGGAAGTAGCCTTTAGCCAAAACAAAGACACCGATGACTGCCATCTAACCGCATTCCGCTTAAAGGGACTCGAAGTCATAAACACCAGGACAGCACAGATCGTTTTACCACCGGAACCCGAGAAAGACTTCCCAATCACGATCCATTGCGGAACAGAAACAGAGACGTACAACATCTCGAAACCATCGCTCCTACAAACCACCGACAGATGTGAAAACCTGACGACCCATTCGCGGTTCGTTTTGCTCACATCTTTAGAAGAATCGATCTGTACAGAAATCACCTTCAACGTTTCAAGATTCAATCTGACTTTTCCCGAAGGACTGTCGATTGCAACTTTCAGTCGACAAATACAACTGGACTCGCTTGACAAGTACAGCACCAGTCTCAGGGAACTCAGAGGAACCCTTGATAGTCACCGGGTCAGATTGTTGGTGAACGACGTCTGGGCTAATGTAAAGGGAATAGTGACCCCATCCCTACAAGGGATAGCTTCGCTATTTCTCATCGGAGGGTTGATGACTGCCATGTGGAAGCTTGGAGCAATAACATGGTTATTTCGAGTTTGTTGTAGGAAAACCACGATGCAGCAAGTCAAAACCGAGAAGCGATTGGCTAAGCTCCAGAAGACGAACCAGAAGCTGCTCGCGCGCACCTTGAAGTTGAGGAACGAGGACGTACCTCAATCTACTGGCGAGGGTGTTAGCAGTGACGAACGCCCTCCGTTCAAACTGATAACCCTTGGACCCTTCAATATATTTTCCCTGCTGAAAATATATATATAGAAGGGCTAGATAGGCTCTGTCGTCATCGCCGATAGAAAGTTGTCAGAGAGGACTCATGGACTTTCTACCATCAGATATGACAAACCGTGACGCGCCGAGAGATACGGAAATTCAAGGGTTCGAACGCTGCAGAGGGTTGGCAGTTAGATTTGGGCAGCGAAGAGAGCAACAGGGACGACTCCGCGCGTAACCTCAGACTCTTTCTCGATTGTCAAACTCGTGATCGCGAAAGATACGTTCTGAATAGTAGAGTAGGAGCGTATCTCCTATATTCTCTTTCAATTTCTCTGTAACAAATATTAGTTTCACCGTTACTTTTATCAATAAAGACTCTTGTTTAATTCAATTAATAAGAATTTGTTGTGCAAAGTTTATTCGGCTAACTAATTCAGTTAGCCGTGGCGATCCTTCAGTCAACGCAATCGTTCCCATAGAACACCACCATAATTCTACTAAAGCTCGTATAAAAAACTGCGTGACATGGAGTGCGGCATTGCTCGCCTGATATATAGCTCTTGACCTTTAAGGGAAGGCTAGAGACCCTCCCCCTCGCTCTCGCACGATTCCAATATGGTGCTGTCTCTCTCGCTGTCACATCATTCTTATGGCGTCATCTCTCTCGCACCGTGTTTAGCAAGTTTAGTCTTAACTCTCGAGGTCTCTTGATACAAATATATATGTCGGAGAAAGGCCAGAAATCAATTGTGAAGTTTGTGTTTTACGTGTGGGGCGCATCTTGAGCCATCAAAAGAACATTTTATTAACTTTAAACTCGACACAAAATAATTATTTAAATATTTTTCGTGACTGAATACGTCAACTCTTCTCGATATCTCTTCAGAGATTGATCCTCTTTCTTCTTTTTTTTATTAAACAAATTCTTCTCGAAATAAATGAAGAAAAGCAACGACAACCCTGTTCTCCTATCATCGACACGGCCAGACTGACTATCACACGTCCTCGTGTGCTGTATTTGGTTCTTCTGAAAATGAAAGGAATTTTTTTTTTTAGACTGCTCGGCCTTCCTGATCTTATTATTATTTCAAATATCAAAAATTATTAAAAGATCTACATTCTTTCCAAGCAATTTGCATTCTTATCCAAAGCAGTGTAATCTTTACATAAAATGGCCAATTATCGATTGGACTTCACATTTTGACTGTATGACAACACAAAGTTGTCCACACATCAACTCTCCAATACACAGTCGCCTCATGCGACAGCACCACACCATTAGCCGTTACATTGCACCGTCTCCACTCACCGAAATGAATTAGGTTCTTTGTGACTTGCAACTAATAAGCATAATGAATGTGTGCTTCTAGATTATGATCAAACCACGAAGGGAATGACAATCATTTCCTGTTCAAATACTCTCAAGTATTTATCAAGTACTCGTAATAAACAAGCACATTAAATAGGATATCTCACAAAATCGATTCAAAAAATGATATATCTTATTTTTAATGTAATACCTGAAGTACTCAGTGACTCTTCAGAGGATTCAGGAAAACAAATATCTAGTTCCGAGGGTACTGAGCAATCGGGCATTGCTCGAAGTCGGTCATGAGCATATTTATACGTTCGATTACAATTTAAAGATTTTAATATGTACCGATCTCCATCTAATACTTCAGAAATACGGAATGGACCTCTAAATTTTGAGTCTAATTTCGTTTGATTTCTTTCATGATTTTCAATTAAAACGTAATCCCCGACAGAAAATTTAGAAAGATTTGCTTTTCCGGCGTCAAATCGAGATTTATCCACTTGGGCGTTAATCTCGATATTATTGGCTGCTTGCTCTCTGATTTCTGATAAGTCAATTTCTTTTTCATCGTCAATTATCGGTAGTAAATTTAATGGTCTAGCCACACGACCGATCATTAATTCGAGAGGGGTAGCCTTGGTCACTCTACTGACAGTACAGTTCATTGCCAGTTGAATCTCTCCAAGCGAATCTTGCCAGGATCTAGTACTATCCATTTCAACAGAAGTGAGCATATTTTTGAGCGTACTCATAACACGTTCAACTTGACCATTGCCCCGGCTAGTACCAGTAGCAATCAAATGAAGGTCGATGCAGTGGGAGTTACAAAAATTACGAAAATCTTTATTTGCAAAGCATCTTCCCTGATCAGCAATTACGCGAACCGGTGCTCCAAATAAAGTAACAATTGACTTTAAAGCTGTTATAGCACTTACAGCGTCGACATTGAGAGAATGGTGAAGGCAAACGAATTTGGTAAAGGCATCAATAAAGACAAAAACATATTCTTTAATATTATTTTTGCCGCTGAGTTTTCCGGTGACGTCAATATGGAGAGTATGCCAAGGAATACCTACTTTCGGAATCGAATGTAATTCAGCTTGAATTTTTCCGGAAGAAGATTTCGAAATTCGGCAAGTAATGCAGTTTTCAACAAACTTTCGAACATATTTAGACATGTTAGGGAACCAATAGTGTTGGTAAGCTTTTTCCAAAGTTTTGGCCCACCCCAAATGAACAATTGACTCGTGAACATGATTTATTATAGACCATTGGAAAGCTCTCGGGATTATTGGTAAAGTATGCGTTTGATTATTTCGCTGTATTTTTCTGGAGAGAATTCCTGATTTAAGCTCGTATGTTCTAGAAACATTTGGGTCAAGTTGATCGTTTTCCAATTTGGAAATAAGATCACGAATTTCACTATCTTTCTGTTGTTCAGCTTGTAACCATTTATCAGAAATTTGGGTGAAATTTATACGTTTTTGCTCAATTGTTTGGACATCTCGTTTTTTACTCTCGGGTAAAGGATTTCGAGAAAAGAAATCTGCGTGAGACAAGTTTTTTCCCTCTCGATAAATAATATCGAAGTCAAATGACTGCAAAAATGCCCACCATCTATAGACTCGTGGAGTTAAATCGAGTTTTGTTCGCGACGCCTTGAGAGAATTACAATCCGTCACTACAGTGAATTTCCTCCCTTGTAAATAATGACGGAAATGTTTAATAGCATTTACAACGGCGAGAGTTTCCAATTCGTAGGAATGATATCGCGATTCTACTTCGGTTGTTCTTTTGCTATAATACGCGACAACATGAGCTTTTCCACTGACTTTTTGGATGAAAACTGCACCATAACCAACAGAGCTAGCATCTGTATGCAACTCTATGGGAAAATTTGGATTAAAAATCATTAAAAGAGGAGAGCTGGTTAATCGAGAGATTATTTTTTGTCGAACTTCTTCAAGGTCTGGTTTCAAATCAATTTTCCCCTTTTCATTGGTGAGTTTATACAGAGGAGCAGCAAGTTTAGAAAATCCCTGTATGAACTGCCTAAAATAAGAGGCAAGTCCAATAAATTGTCTGAGTTGAGTTGCAGTTTGAGGAGGCAAAAGTGCAGTTAACGCAACAATCTTGTGAGGGTTTGGTCGAATTTCTCCTGCTGAAACCTCATATCCAAGAAATTCAATTTTAGTTTTCAGAAATGAGCATTTCTTCAAATTAATTGAAAATCCAGCCCTGGTTAAAGCTTCCAAAACGATCTCAAGCTTTTGAATTCCAGCGATAATTGTCTTTGATGGAATGAGAATATCATCCATATAACAAATAACAGAAGTATTTATCAAATCTCCCAAAGCTTTGTTGATTGCGCGCTGAAAAACAGAAGGTGCATTTTTCAAACCAAAAGGCATCGCCAAATATTCATATTACCCATCGGGAGTAACAAAGGCAGTTCGTTCGATGGAATCTTTATGAATGAGAATTTGATGAAAACCGCTAGCCATATCAAGAGATGAGAAATAATTAGCACCTCCCAATCTATCGATTTGATCAGCAATGAGCGGCAATGGGTATTTATCGGCTACCGTATTATTGTTCAGCTCCCGATAGTCAACGCACATTCGGTCGGAACCATCTTTCTTTTTTACAAGAATAATAGGACTGGCAAAAGGAGAACAGCTGGGCCTGATAATATTCTCCTCTTGCAGTTCTTTGATTTTATCTCGCACTGTTTGGCGTTCAATAGGTGAAAGGCGATAAGGTCGTCTTTGCACAGTTCGATTAGGATCCAACAAACGGATTTCGAGTTGTCCAGTCGTTACTCTAGATTTAGGTATTCCTTTGACAAAAGTTGAAGAAAATTTATTCAAAACATCAATTAAAAGTTGTTTGTCAAGATCAGAAATGTCAGTTTTTATTTCGCTGAAGTTTGGTGGACTGAAATCTACTTCGCGAATACTGACCCTCGGTATTTTTTTCAAAATTAAATGGTCAACTGTCATTTCCACTGAGTAGCCAAGACCCAATATTTCTCGTCCAATAAGAATTTGATTGCTAAGAAAATCATCGTGAATCTCATGAAATAAAATTTCCAAGCAATGATCATTTATAGTGACTTGCGACAAAATTTGAGTGACACTTTGAATACTAGACGGACCTATTCCGGCAAGAGTGACCAAAGCGTGCTGACGTTTTCCTGTAAATTTTTGTGCAATACTCTCTTTAATCAGAGAGCATTCAGCACCGGAATCAAAGCAAAATGAAAACTTCTCACCGGAATGTAGTAATTCGCCGAAAACTGGTTGAATTGAGCATAAATTAACGCGACGCTCCATTTGACCTTGAGCAGGGGTATGTTTGTCAGAACCAGACAGCTTTTTGCAATTCGTCGAAATATGCCCGGCTTCTCCGCATTTGAAGCAAGTCACAGAAGATTTCTTTGCAGAGAAGGATATTTTCCTGGGAGCATTCTCCACGTTGTCCGAAATGAAGATTGGTGAACGACTTCGGCATTCAGAAATTTTATGTCCAATTCTTCCGCAATGGAAACATTTCACAGAAGATCTTGATCGTTTTGGCTCAACCGACGAGCTCTCTCGTGTTTGAGAAAAAATGAAAACCCTTTTTCGGTATTCCGCAGCCATTAACTCTTGTTGTAATTTGCTTCGAGAATTTATTGCTGACGTGAGGGCTAATCGTTTCAAACGTGGGTCTAATTGAGCCACATGAGCCAGCACGATAGAAACAGCAATTTCTTCTTTACTCATTGATTCGAGTCGTGGCATGAACGTGTTCAAAATTCGGGTTGAATATGCGGCAAAAGTTTCCTCTTCATTGGGCTGTCCGGAATTCAAGGAAATTAATGTTGCCGCAGGAGTCTCAACAATTTCAAAACGAGAAAGAAAAATATTTTTTAATTCTCCCCAGGTCATTTCAGCAAAACTAATCTGAGGAAACCACGACGCAGCAGATCCTCGTATTGCTTTGCTTAAAGCAATGATTAATTTGCTTCCTCAAAGCTCCTCTCCTTGCATGCACAAGCTTTAGCTGTCGAATACCAAGCACGCGCATTTACGTCACCTTTGTCAGGGTTAAATTCAGGGAAAATAATTTCAGGCGAATTGGCTGAAGGACCACGGATCGATTGTATTATCTCCATCATGTTCTTGTTTTTATTTTTAATTAAAGCTCTCTATCGACCTTCGGATGAATTTTCATTCCGTTGAAGATTTTGATTTTGAGAGGTCGATGGCTCTATATCTCTTGGTAATCCCTCTTCTCATGTCGGAGAAAGGCCAGAAATCACTTGCGAACTTTGTGTTTTACGTGTTAGGCGCATGTTGAGCCATTAGAAGAACACTTTATTAACTTTGAACGCGAAAAAAATGATTATTCAAATATTTTCTTGACAGGATACGTCAACTCTTCTCGAGATTTCTTCAGAGATTGATTCTCGTTCCTCTTTTCTTATTAAACAAATTCTTCGCTAAATAAATGAAGAAAAGCAATGACAACCCTGTTCTCCTATCATCGACATATATAATATGGGATTGGCTCTCATAAATACGTAATATACACGATAAATCATATAATTGGATAAAGTGGCCACTGGTATCATAGTGGTCTCCCTCTGTCTGAAAAAACATTAACAAACAAGAATCGCTTTGGACACACACGCGTACCATCGACGTTCTGTGCGATCGTGGTTTTTCGAGTGACAAACACACAGCGAGAATGAGGTGAATCAAGAGGGCAGAAAGCGCAAAGCCGATGAAATGGGACAGCGATATAGAGAGATTTACCGTGGTATTGAAGCAGCTTACCGGACTTAAATATTGATTCAAAGCCACAACCGCACTCACCGCATCTTTTCCACGATCCGTACTCGTATCCACCCCTCGGCTCTTCAAACTGAATGAAGGGAAGGTTACTATTCGAGTCTCGCGATGACCTCGTGACGAAATACTGATGCGTCTTCGTGCATAGACTAGGATATCTGTAGGATGTAACTATGGCTCAGCCAGGCCATAACTATGTCAAGCTACAAATGATATAACATAACGAAATATTGGTTTGGCTTATTATTTGCTACAAAAAGATACCAAGATATGTCATATCATTTAAAATATAAATAATAATAAAAACTGAAGATAAAAAACAAAATTAGAAAAGATTATTTTTGCTCATATAGGTACTACTACACACCAGACCGCAATAACAGTACCTATATATGGATCAAGGCACCGGAAAGATAAATAAATCATATAGATAAATCCATATATGAGTACCACCGCACTATAAAATTATCCATACATTGTCCTTAAGATACATCAATATAAATGATTTTGCAGTTGGCATCGTTAATGAAACAGAAATTGTTTGTTTTGCATAAAATTCAATCTTCTCAAGAGATTTTAAAAGTGATGAATCATTGAACTGTATTTTGAAGATTTTTACGAACATCCCCGGGATACGCGGATTTGTTTATCACTCGTAAAAACAACAAAAATCCATGTGCGTGGAGGCCACGCGCGCTAGAAGTGAAACTTCTTGCATTTATCTGTGATGAAAATAGTTTGTCAGTTAATTTTAAAAGTATATTT
>JABMBS010170996.1:0-12494 GCA_018491695.1 Lissonota sp. PSUC_FEM 10030012 | reverse complement strand
GTCTGACCTTATGAAAAATAGATCAGAATTGGGAAATAGATTAGGTTAGATTAGATTAGAAGTCGATTAGATAAATTAGATTCATAGGAATAAATTGATTGTATAAAATCTGTATTTGTCATGATTACAAGACAGTCTCCATGATTTAAATTAGGAGGTACAATTTTTTTATTAGCTATCATTGCGATGTCGGAAATATTGGAGTGGACATTTTTGTCCCACAATTAGCCAAATGTAGCTACTTGAACGTTAATGAACACCGACTTCCCTCGAAAGAAAAAAGAACACACAAGAGCATATATTGAGCTACGACGGAAAGATAATACGTGAACATACGAGGTTAAAACGACTCCAGTGGGACATTTTACGGAGGGCAAACATTTCGATGGGACCTCGTGAACGCATTAGGACTTGTCTGTATTTGCTCGACTCTCTAGGACATACAGATGATCGTCCCTCTTCTGTCATTTTTTTTTTATTATCAAACTGCCGCTCGATCGCTAAGCTTTTCTTTCGATCAATACATTGTCTTTTTATTAACGCGCCCCCTTTATTATTCATTCTCTGTCAACGCAAGGAATAGCGCAGAATTATTTCTTCCTCCCTTTAGAGAGAGAAAGAGATTTCCTTGTACATAGTAGAAAAAAAAATGTATTATCACACCACTTTTCCATCGCAATCAGTCGGGCGTACAACTGGATATCACTTTAGCGCCATTACGAACATTTTTATATCGTTTTCTGAGAGACCGTGAGAATTCACATTCACTGTATTATAACCAAATGGAGATCATAAATTTCTCACGTATTTTCGGAAAGTCGAGGAGTTTCCACCCCACCGGAGAGGTAAAATGGTGGAAGGGTCGGATTTGCACTCTCTCGCCTTCTCTCTTTCGCTTTTGTGGCTCAAATGGAAGTGGGGCGGAAGATTTTTGGGTGGAGTATGAATAAATTCATCGACATTGCGGGGAACCGCTAGTGCCACCGATATAAGGGAGAGAAAGAGAGAGAGAGAGAGTTCTTCGGATTGTGAGTGTGGGGGTGGATTTTCTGGCAGAGGGACGCAAGAGGGCGTCCTGGGTCGAAGAACACGCTAAAAGGGTGGACGGGGGTGGAAGAATTGCGGTTAGCGAACGGCCAAAAAGAGTTTGAAACTGCTCGCTCGCCCCTATATTATAAATATCAGGCCATGAAAGATGGCGCAGACAGCAGTAGGGAGGCAATGCTTGCCAGGGGCAATGACTATGCGGGGGATGGTTTAAGGGAGACATGAGGATGGAGCAGAAGGGGGGACAGGAGGGTTTGGAGATGAAACGTTCCTGGGTAAAGGAGTGGAACAGAACCCGGAATTAGCATAATCAGAATAATTTCCACCAGCTGACAGCGCCCTCATTCTTTTTCCGGGCGACGATTCTGCCCAAGCGCGCCCAAGTGTGCCTTTCCTATCTCCGTCTCTCTATCTATCCCCACTCCCACTCGTTTTTATTTTATTTTTCTTCATTTTCCTTTTTTTTCCTTGTTTCCCAAAGCTTCCCTGGTCCACGAGCCTTAACGTCTCGAATTTTCACCCTATAACCAGCCAACAGCACAGGGTTGTAGAGATTTTCGTTGCAAAATATGATTTCTTATTGACTCTGTTCGCTGATGATGGGAGGAAACACTAGGGGTAGATTCAACGATCATTTTTTAATGGGAATTGTGTCGTATTATTTGAAAAAGCTTCAGAGGGAATTATTATATGAAAATTGAAAAAAAAATTTAAAAAAATGAATAAAAAATTAAAAAATTTGATTTTTTTTTCAAATTTAACCGGTAACAGATGCAGAATTATAGAAAGAGTCGAAAAAAATGAATTTTTTCATCCTTAGAAAGATTTCATTTAGAAAAAAGTATTTTTTTCTTTTTCAGTGAAAAATATCTCCGCGAAAAATGGACGTGAAGAAAAAATAAAAAAAAGAAAATTAAAGCTGGATAAACAAGCTATCTAATTCATGTATTGGTTTAGCTGGAAACAAAAATTTTGAGCTCGTTGACCCAAAAATGAAATTTAAAAAATTTGCAAAAATTTTTTTTCTGCTATTTCTTAAGATTGCGTAAGAACCATAGCTACTAAAAATATTTCGTTGATAGATCTAAAAACTAGAATCTTGGAGCTTTGAAATCCTTTTTTTACTCACCTTGATACGACAATTTTTCACTTAAATATAGCCCGTCAAAAATCATCGAAAAATTTGGAATTTTTTCTTACTCTGTTAATTTTTGCTCCCTTAATTGAAAAACCATTTCTCATTGATTTCGCATTTACAAACAATTGGCTGCAATTATAGGGGATAGTTTTAGTCGTCGTAATGAGAAATATTACCTTACCGTTATGAAAAATTTTCGAACGTACGATGATTTTGACAACAGCAGTCGGAGAGTACGTCCACAGGGGGTGGATATATATGTTTCAGCGAGGGATAAAAGACTGAGGAATACTGCGCGTGAATTTAATATCTCCAGTCGTTATATCGATGTCTCAGAGGGTTGAGGAGAAATCGGCAAAGGTGTGTAAGAGTAAAGTAGGGTGGCAGAGAGTCAGAGAGGGATGAATGGAGAGAAGAGTGAGAGAGAAAGAGAGACGGATAGCTTTCCCTTCCTCCTTCGACCCAAAAGTGTGCAGAAAAGATTTCGCCTGTCGGAAAAGTTGCAGGTCACGTATAGTTTGGATACTTGCCGCAGTATGGTGCCTTCCACGAGAGACGTTTTTTCCTCAACGTTCCGAATATATCAAAGTTCATGCGTTTCAACCTAATATCATTCGCGTGTGCATTGGCGAAAGCGTATTTCTACGGCCATTTCGGAGACTCCAACCCTCTTCGCGTACTCGACGACTCTCTACACCGCCTCGAACCTGACAGAAAGAGAAAGAGAGAGATTTCTACTTGAACAGAGAAGAACCGATTCACGTGCTGCCGAAACGCTTTCAACCCCTCCTGAAACTACCCCTCTCTCTCTCCCTCTTCTTTCTTGCCTGATCTTTATTCATTCTTCGCATCGCCCATTTCAATTTTTCTGCGTTTTAACGGCGAGCAAAAGGCTACGATGGTTTCGCGTGCCGGATGAATCCAAAAGTGGATTTCCCATTCTTACAATTTCCACCCTTCGACCCGCTCAGTTTAGACCCTTGATTTCGTAGATACATAAAAGAAACGCGCGTATTTTTTTTTTTAAGCAAAATTTTTCGTAATACGGTTACATATAAGCATCCCCACCTTGGGCAATTCCATCTCCGTTATTCATCCTTCGGTCCGCTATGAAAATCTTTCCATTTTTCCAGAATATGGAGCTTGTATTTTAAATCCAGAGAGATTTACATTCGAATATGTGTATGATCTCCCGCCAGCCTTCGCGGACTTTCGATGCGTGCCTCAAACTATTTCGCCATTGTTTTTATTGGCAGCTCTCACGGAAAAAGAATTGCATGTGGGACAATGACAGCGACATTTTGGATATATGAGATATGTTATATATTTTGAGTTTCATAATAGTTTTACAGGGTGCCACATAAGTAACGGGACGGCTGAATATTTTCTCAGCTAAGATATTTTTCCAAAAGGTCAAGAGGTCATTCTTGTAGTAACTTTTGACGAGGGATTCGATGGTGACCTTGACGATGACCTTCAAGGTGATTTCAAGATCTTCTATTTTATTTCGAGCTATTTCTCTAGACTAGAATACCGCCTTAATATTAAGTAATATAAAATCATATCTTTTTTTTTCATTCACTGTAATTTTAGTCGTAATGAATTAATAAAGGCTAAAGAAACGCTAGAAGTGATTGACAATCGGTGAGGAATTTTTTGACAATAAAGGATGAAAGATGCATCGATTAATTCGTAACGAAAATGCTTCAATTCTGAATCACTCTGTACATACGTAACTATGGAGTTTCTCGTATACACACGTATATATAACGGTGCAAGACTTGCCACGTCACCGGCACTCGGATCCACGTCTATCTGTCAGTTTCCAGTCTCAAACAAGATGGATGGCTGGCGAATGGAAATCATGGTTGAAACCTACCATCGACCCCCTTTTACTCCTCTTTCTCTATCTCTCTCTTTCTCTCGCTCCAACGTGAAGCTCACCCTTACCGTCGACGCCGTCGTCGTCGTCGTCGTCGTCGTCGTCCCTGGCACCCTTTTCCTTCATATATACATATGTATACATATATGAAATATCCCACTCCTCAGGCCATTGCCCGCGCGTACGCGATATCCAACACCCCTTAAAATACCCTACGAGCCGCTTATTCCACATAACTTTTTTCTCTCTCGCTCACTGGGCATCTCTATAATATCCTCTCGCCCAGTCACCCCAAGGCTCTTCGGATATATAAATATATTTGTATGCCATATTATGCGAGCCGACTTACCTGCCTTCCATATCCCTCGATATCAAGAGCGAAAAATACGTCGGAAAGCAAAAAAATCCTCATCATTTTATTCTTCATACTTTTCGATCCTCTTCCACCAACGTTTTTCTCTATGTTTCCATCGAGGGTCCAGATAGTCTCAAAATATCCATCAAACACGCATATTTTTTCTGAAAATATGTACATTTCCATGATTTTCTTCAATCTGGTATATTTATTTCGTATAAATAAAATAAATCCTTTCGTAATAATCCTATGCCCCTTCGCTGCTATCCGTAGATTGTAATAACTTCCGACTGATAGACTATGTTTAATGATTGGTAACAACTTTTTTATGTTTTTTTTTTTTTTATAATCGTGGAAATGAGCTTAGCTGCTTTCAAGATGACATGTTCGCCAAAACAGCTAAAAACATTTACACTCATAGGGATGGGTATTATTGAATTTATGGTAATTTTGCCTTTTTTTAACACAATCAATAACGGAAATTGATACGTGTTTCAGAAAAATGCCATAGAATTTGCATTTGTAATCAGCATAGAAGTTTAAAGTCGTTTACCACGGTGAGTTGTTGAGGGAATTCGAAAATTATTATTTACATAGAATTTTTTCATTTTATGATGCACCAATGAGAGAAATAAATACAAGGAATACACAGATATACTTGCCATGTTTGAACAGAGTCTGTCAGTGAACCTCGTCATTTTTACCGATCGTGTCATCATCGGCCAATCATTAAGATACGTTATAGTCAGAGTAAAGTTAGATAATATATACGGCAGTACGGTCAAATTAATTAGTGACACATCGTACCCTCGACTTTGTTTTGCCAATTCTTTTTACGCACGAGTAAAAGAGATCATCCAAGAAATGGTACACGAACACACTCGTCAAACCGATTATCTTGACCCGAATCTCGCCGGCGCCTATATCTTTGGCTGCATTTTTTTTTAAATTTTATTGCCATGATCTGTTCTTTACGATCTTGTGTCTTTGCATTTTCATTATTTCTCAAAATTGTTCCGATTAATAATGTTCTTCAGTATTCAGTGGAATGAACGAACTCGAATGTACTTGACTCAGACATTCACTCTTTGGAGTGAATACGTGTGTGAAACGTGCGAGACGGAAAATATGTCGATTTTCGATATTGTCATGTACCCGAGGAGGGTGCGAATGATATGCAGCGAGAGAAATAAAGAACGGTAAAGCCAAAGGTTGAACATGAATTTGGGTAAAAATCGCAAGTTCATCTTCAATCTTACGCTCATCGCTTGCGCTAACTCGGATTTTGTTCAATCATGTGTTTGCCATTTGTCTATAAAGTACAATAAAAAAAAAAAATCGTCCCTCCCATCTGAATCCCGGTATTAACTGCTGATACAAATATGTCAAAGTTGTTGTCAATAATTTTGCGTTAATTCGAAAGCGATATTGCTTTAGCGATTTGGATGGGCACGGGTGGAGCGGCGAAAAGATATATTGAAATTACGACTTCTCTACGACGTATCGTTATGATAATGATGATGATGGTGACGACGACGATGATGAGTATGCTTTCTTTGAGGTACGCTCGACCCGACCGATAAACGTTTCATTTTCATACAACGTTATACTCCAGAGACTAGTATATAGCCTTGTGCGCTATTGACACGTACGGAAGAAATCACCAGGTGGAGTCCAGCCACACGGCGATCGAATAACCGTCGATAATAAGGGACAAACAACCAGACAGATTGGCCTTGACGAGCGACGCTAGCTAATCACTGTCAAGGTCGCTTCCCAAGGGTCATTTGTTTTCTCGGGATATTCGCCTCCGTTTCGCCTGTTCAGCTGTCTCGGTTGTCACTAAAACAACGTTCCCACTGTACGAAGTATTTTCGATTAACGTTGAAATATAATGATTGAATGTGACTCGTTAGAAACAAGAAGATCTGGTACTGGTATACAATTAATCCGTGTTATTCTTATATTTTCTATTTTTCATTCATTTTTTGCCTCTCTCATTTTCCGTCCATTGATAATTTATCCAAGTATCAAAACTTACATATGACAGTCTATAAACGCAAAAATATATTTTTTTTTTTTTCATGAATTTCGCTCAATTTTGTTTCACACAGCTCAAAAATTCGATCTAACGCCTATAATATCTTCTTTTTCTTTTGGTTTACGAAGAAAAATATATCCACCGGTAATACTCGAGACATGTCGCTACTCACCAGCACCACTGCGAGTTTTTCTCCTATTTACATCGTCCACCGTTGTTCTAGACGCACCTCTTGTATTGCTTGCTGGGGTTGCCAGTGGTGATGCTGTACTCTGTCGAACGGATCTCCGTGTCGTTACTTCACCAATGGACTCGTTACTCGACACAGATGTACCCCGTAGTCGCTCTTTGCCAATGGTAATGGCATTGCTCGGCATACCTGTCTGTTTTGTTGTCAACAACCTGCTCTCTCTTTGTCCTCTGTTCGTGACGTTAAAATTACCCATATTGCTCGTATTTACTTGACCACCGGGAATGGCAGAGCTCGAATTTATTCTGTAAAAGCAACAGAAAAACGATGAGTCTTTAATTCCCATTAAATACACAATATAAATAAGAACGCGCTAATTTACAATAGATTTGATATAATCCGTTTTAAGCTATTACGTTTCGGTGTTAAAAGACTAACGGTATTTTCATTAAGAAATACCAAGAGTTGTTTAATAAGATTTTTTTTCTGGTTGCCTATGGACACCGTATTAAAAAAAAAATAAATAAAATACCAAGTTCGTGTAAGTGTACGTGATGATCTCGGAAAATTCAAGTTTCCGCTAGCTAAAATTCCTGCTCATGGAGGAAAATTATTATATGGCAGAGAGAAATCATGAGAAATTTTTTTCTATTTGGCTTTTATCACAATTTTTCTCACTTCATGTCTTTTGTCCTCGGTGAAGGAGCTGATGCATCATCCGAAAGTCGCATCCTCGTTTTTCCCGGTGCGAAGTCGATCAGTGGCTCATCATCGGACGAATCTACCTCTACCAAAATCGGACCTACGACGAAAATATGAAAGAGGAAAGAAAACAAAATCATTCTATTAATAAAAACTCTGTATGTTCCTCGACGGCGAGTTGTCTCTAGATTATTTAAATCATCAACGCGCTCACGCACTAGCATGCGTTATTTCACGTTTGACCTACGCTATTAAACGAATAATATTAAGGAAGTGTCAATTAGGGTCACCTCGTGCACGGCATGAATACCGTAATACGTAATACCGTATCACGGTACGATTTGTGGTTTGGCTATACCGTGAAACTGTGCACTGTATATTCAGACACGCTTAAGCTTGAATCGAGCTTGTAGCGTCCTCAAGCTGCAAAACACGACAGAATCTCTGGTGCTGTTTGTATCCATATAAGTTGTTCAAAATCGTCGGAGAAATTTTGTTACCTATACATAAAAACTAGAGCTTCTGTGGCGTTTTGTTGTTTCAGACCACCATTGACTAGATTATGGCGTTGTTAAACAGGAAAATACCACAAAATCTCTAGTTCTGTGTGTAGGTATTCATATAAGTAGTAAAGTCTCTCCTAGGATTTTAATCGACTTGTTCGAATCATATCGTATGTCGCTAATGCGCTGCTTAACAGTTACACAGCATACCGATCTTCCACCACAATCACAATTGGTGCGCCATATATAGCATCAGGGTATTTTCTCAATTAAATAGAGTTTACCGTGCGATGATATACCTCACACGAAATGCGACTACGATGATGCACCGTTTACGATATAACTGAGGAATAAATCTGGCTGCCTGTCCGGGAATATCGTGCACGGGATGGTCCTAATAGAGACTTCCTAATATTCAATGATACTTTGTATATTCGAGGTAGATGGAAAAAATAATCGAGCGTATTTCGCAGTGCCATATCATTGTAAATAGAAAAATATATATTATTTTCAACTTCGTACTAGAGATTAATTTATGAAATACGAATTTAAAAAAATTATTATCACGTATATTTTGCAGAATCAACAAGAGCACATTTTTACCGGATGTTTAGCCCAGTCTTTGGACCCACCGTCATTCGAGTGAGGAAGCAAAGAACAAATGGTCCAGACATTAACGAGACATTAGAAGGCTTTTAACAATAGAAGGTAAAGGGATAGACACCTTTCTTGGCTTTGGCCAATATGCTGAACGACTTCTTTGACTGTTCATCCTTGCCAGGTACTTGTTTCTTAATAGGACCGCTCTCCTCTACGCCCATGCAAGCCTTAATAAGTTCTGCAGCGTTCTCCGAGCATTTCCGTTTACCTGGCCGTGGTTGCGGATCGTCGGCGGTACTCGACGCTACGGAACTCTCGCTTTCCTGCCTTTTTCGTTTGCCGACTTTCACTACAGTTGCGTTGGGTGACGATTTCGGTAGTCCGAGTTTTGGGCTCGCTTTAGCGTACGGCGATATGCTGCGACGCTCTTCGAGTCCTTTGTTAGTGCCGTGTGGACTGCTCTTCGGTGTTTTAACGATGTCGGGACTGTTAAGTTTCTGCGATCTCGTACGCAGTGATCTTTTCTCATTGCTGTCGTTCGGTATCTCAATGAGAAGTTGCTCCAGCAATGATTTTGGCGCACGTTTAACGTAATCGTCGCTGTTGTTTGGCGTTAATCTTTCGACGAAATGCGCACCGTCTTCATTATCCTCGATACATATCACATCCTGTCGACCCTCGAGTTCCTGCTTTCTTCGTCGTTTTCGTTTTACGTTATCAGTCTCGCTCGATTCGACTTCCTGATTGTGACTCGCCGGACTTGGTGTGTCATCCCGTTGCAGTACCACTGGATTTGAATACGTGTACAGTGGGGGTGTTATCCTTATCGGTTGAGGATCTTCCCCGATGGCACGGGGTGATTGCACACCTATCGTGCTCGTCTCGTACGTCTCGCCCAGCGTTACCTTTTTCGTCATATCTTCGATCGCACCTTTCTGCAGATTCGTGGAAAGTTCAGAGCCGGCTGTTATTCGCTCACCTTGCTGTGACGATTGAGCCTTGTGGACGCATTGATGTGGCGACGACGCTTCCATCTTCACGCTAGCCACACGAGTCACGCACGTTTGTGATAAAGGCTCCACCGTCACGATTTCTATTTTCGGCTCAACTTTACTATCGCTCTTCATCTCCAAAAAAGTGAAATCTTTTTGTAGATTTGAACAACTGGATAACTCGCATTTGGTCACATCGCTTCCGTCCGTACTCGCTACTTGCTCGGTCTCAGTTCTCATAGTCCGATCAACGTGATTAACAATAACGAATGGCGATCTCTCATTGTTGTTTTTACAATGCGGAACTTGACGTGAATTATCGACGCGCTCATGCGGCTCAATCAATTTCATTGTGTTTTTCTCACTCTCATTTCGTCCATCAACCTTCTTTTGAACGGTCTTTTCGTCCTTGTTGTTGTCATGACAGACGTCGTGATTTTTCAATGTATCTTCAACGTTATCCACATCGACCTTGAGCACACTCTCCAATCTATCGTTAATTTTTTCGCAATTCTTTATAAGTGGTAAGTCTATGGACTGCGAATTGCCGCACTGTAACAATTTATTATCACAAACAATGGGACTTTCCGTCTTTTCACCGATAACTATGAAATTTTTTGTACCGGTTAGCAACGAATTTTCGAGTTTAACAATTTCGCCGGCTTTCTCGTTTATCTCGGCAGGGTTCGCACTATCTTGTTCATTATCACCGAGTTTATCTAATAAACATTTCGCGGTAACGTCTATTCGCTCACTTGAGTTCTCCCGTTCCGTTTTCACTTGATCATTCAAATGATTATTGAGATAATTACCCACTGATACGGGACTCAATCTCATTGGTTCACTGGACTTGAAAAGTTCCTTATGCGAATTTGAACACATATCACTACTGCTAGTCAAGGAAGGCACGTTCTTATTGGTGGTTTGCAACAAATTTGATGTTTCACTAGTAACCGTGATCTTGATGTCACTAATATTATTCTTTCGACGCTGTTGCGTCGTTACTGGCTCTACAGTGGCCTGTGGCCTGTGCAACGGTGATTCTCCCTGATTTGGCGATTTTTCCGAGAGAGCATCCATCGATTCGATTCCCGAATCTTCGCCACCCCCGTTACCTCCATTTCCAACTCTTTCGGCGTTCGCATCGACAACTTGAATTACTCCACTGACGGACAAATCTGCTTCAGCCGTCGCCGTCGCCGTCGTCGTCGTCGTCACTGTCGCCATTGTCGTTGTTGTCGTCATCTTCGTCGTCATTGGCGCTGTCACCGTTGTCGTCGACCTCATCGCCGGCACCGTTGCTATTGACCTCGCCGTCGTCGTCAATATTGTCGTCGCAGTCGTCGTTTTCGTTGGCCCAACCGTCACCAAATTCGTCGTAATCTGTGTTCTTGCCAAGGTCGAAGATGCGGAAGTTAACGCCGATGATGGAGCAGACATAGTTTTTGCACTCGTCAGAGTCTCTGCAATTTTTGTTTTCGTTTTCGTTGTCATGGAGGAATCAAACGCTTCCTGTTTAGTTGTTGAATCGCGGGAATCCCGCACATCGTGTTTCTCGACGATCGACGACGCCGGCTTACTAGGAATCAACGTTGATTCAGCGCTCGAAGAAGACTTTACCGTTTGTTCCGATCCCACAACGTTGCACATCGACGGATTAACCATACTCTTCAATACGCTTACCCTTTGATGTACAATCTCTAATTTGTTCGCAACTTTCTCTCTGTCTGTCTCCTTGATGGTGTGATTTTGCGTTACTCTTTTGTGACCGTAGTGTTGCTGTTCACAAATTATTTTGTGCCTGTTGACAATTGAAGTTGCATTTGTCAAATCGTTGCTTCTTCCTACAGAGTGATTTTTCAATTTTAGCCCCGCTCCTAAGGCCTTCATCGATACGGAGGGTGAGTTGACGCTCTTTACAGCTTCGAGATCGAGCTTCGACTTGACCGCAACGAGCTTGGTCGCGATAACCTGCTGAGAAATGTTTGCTGCACTGTCGCCGAGAGTCGTTTGCTTGCTCTGCCCAACGGATATATTTGTATTCTTGACAACTGGGTTATCATTATCGAGCGATATATTTATGTTGGTTTTAGATATCGCCGGAGTATTTTGGCCAATACCATCGACGGCAACGACGGTTCTTCGATTCTGATGACGCACTGCCTCGACGCTTTGAGATTCTAAAAGATCAAGAACAAATATGGAAATTGTCATGGTTATTGTTATTATTAACTTGTCGGTTCATACATTGTAGATTTTCATTTTTTTTTTTTTTTTAAATAACTACCTGCTAAATGAAGGTCCTTTTCGTCCACCAAACTCAAACGTCTTCTCTTTTCTTGATTGATGATATCCTTTCGGACACCGTTGACCTCGATAGATCGTGGTGCAACGACGCTCATCACATTGCTTTTTTCCATTCCCGGTCTGCTAACTACATCACCGTCGCTCGTTCTTCTCATTTCACCAACTTTCCTAATCGCACTCGCGTCGTTGCCGGTTGAATGGGATTCGGTCTTTTTAACGATTTGGCCGACGTCAGCCCTGCAACCGAGTTTTCGCCATTTTGTTTGATTATCGAGAATTCTACCGCCGGACAGCAGGTTTTGTTCTCGAAGTAGCCCCTCCCCCGAATCCGATTTCTTTTTAGAATCTCTTCTTTTCGTTTTGCCTAAAAAATAACATTGCTCGATTAATTAGTGAATACGTGGACACAACAATAATAAATTCCGAATTGAAATATGCATATGTAAAATATGTGCAAAATATGGGACTGTCCACGTCGATCCGGCTAGCCTCCAGACCACAACGTTTTTTATTTGCTTCATGATTTTGTTGGTGTTGTCCTTGCTCTGAAACATTTTCTGAATTTTTGCTAATTTTTCGGAACAAATCGCGTTACAGCTGCCATAAGGGCAGCTGTAACGCCCCCTTATGGCATCCGGGAGCCATAAGGGCGTATCGAACTTTTTTTTCAGAAATCGACGTAATTATGACCGAGAAGTATAGAACCGACGAAAAAAAAAATTGGAAAATTTTGTTTT
>JABMBS010169887.1:0-12511 GCA_018491695.1 Lissonota sp. PSUC_FEM 10030012 | reverse complement strand
AAAGCTAAAGAATAAATTTTGAGTGAGATCTAGAAAAAATCATTACATTTGGCGCCCGACTCGAAGCACGATTTACGACCTTAATTAATAGCTTATAACACATGCAAACGAATCGAGTCACGCGATCCCGTTCGAAATCAAATATAGTTCAAACGTCTTCACCATCTTATGGTCGACGTAAACATAAACACAAGGGAAAAAAGCAATTAGGCTCGGTCGAAGTAGATAACTGTTCTAATAATACTCGTGATATTAGCAGGTCCGATCCAGAATTAAATATAACTCACGACGATATGGCTGGCGATGAAGAAACGGCGGAAGCGATACGTCTGAGAGAGATTCAAGAGCAATTAGAAGAACAGCGCATTGAATTGGAGAGAATTCGCGCGGATAATGCTCGTTTACTTGCCGAACGACAGCAAGGTGCAAATAATGTACCACGACATCAAGGAGATAACGTCGGTGAACGCATAGTGGACGGACTGGTAAATCATCTCCAGTATTTAAATATTAATGTAAAAACCCCCAAATTTTCTGAAGACGTGAACCCTCGTGAATTTATAGAGGATATCGAACGTTATTTTAAATTCAAGAACGTTCGCGCTGAGCACAAGATATTAGTTGTCGAAAGCTGGTTGGAGGGACGCGTAAAGATATGGTACGATGTGAAAAAGGCTGAATTAACAACGTTTGAGCTCTTCAAAGCCGCGTTCCTTGATGAATTTTATTCGATTCCAGTGAGAGTTCGCTTTAAAAATCAATGGCTTGCTCGTCGATATAAAGTTAAATAAGGCACGATGCACGCATATTTTTTCAAGCAAATCCGTGAAACGCAGTATTTTGAGCCGCCTTTGACTCCATACGAGATAAATTACACCATAATTCAGCAGTTTCCGTCAAGAATTCAAGTAGCGTTGTCAACTGTGAATTTCGGCGAAGCGAATCTAGTAGCCCAAGCTCTATCGCAATTAGATAGCGCTCAAAGCGAATACGATCGTGAGAAAAACAAAGAGTCATGGAAACAGTCGAATAATCAGACCCAAAATAATCAACAAGTTAAACAACCACGCGTCAATTCGATGAGAGCGGGCTTTAAAGATTCAAATTATGGCGGAAATAACTCGAATCACGTAAATAATGGAGGTCAAGGGGGATACCAAAATCAAAGCGGTTTTGCCAGTTATTACCCTGGTCCGCAATTTAACGCGTATAATTCAGGAAATTTCAATCAGGCTACACATTCTCAATTTCTACCGCACTCACAATGGGTACAAATTCCGTTGCCAGACACTCGATTTCCCCCACCTAATTTGAACGCAAATAATTCGAATAATCAGCAGCTTAGTCACCTCAATCAACCAAATACGCAAACGCATTTAAACTCCCAATAGACACGATCACAAGTGGTCCGGTATCGTGTCGCCGTTTTTTTGATTTCGTAGAGGACCTCAAAACTGATATAGACGGAAATAATTCTCTTTCTAAGCGCACGAGAGCTTTAGTGGCACCATTGCCGCATATAATATCAAGTATTGCTGGCTATACGGTAAAAGTTCTCGTCGACACGGGTAGCCAGGTTACAGGGATATCGGAGGATTTTTATAAACAGATCGTTGCAAAAAATATCCTGAAAGAAATGCCGGTTTCGAATGTTTTCGTGAGCACAGCTATCGGTAAAAAAGCATCGTCCGTGAAAAAACAGATATTTGTAGACATTTGGATGGGCGAACAAAAAATACCGCATGTGTTTTTGGTGATACCACATTTGACATCCCAAGTCATACTTGGTAATGACTGGCTCATGTCGAATCGCGCGATTATTAATTATGACGTGCGAACAATTACAGTGCGAAATGCCATATTGAATTCGGCGATAGTGTTATTTGAGGACAATTCGGCGGAGAGGATTGTATCTTGCATCAAAAATCAAGTAACATATATCACAATATTTAACAATAAACAAAATCATATAGATATTAAAATTATTGAAGAAAATGTCAATCTCGATACAGATTTTGAGAGTCAAATGAAGGTCAATGTAAATAATCTTGTGGTAAACGAGTCTCAAATTGAGTCTGCCACTAATATCAAGATGATATGCACGAATTTCGTTGAAAATTCTAAAGCAAATGAATCGTTGAGTTTAGTATCAAGCAATACGGTAAAGCTAATTGATGAAATAAAAGATGTTGATGAGTCTGATAACTCGTTTAAAATGATTGAGTTATTTAATAGTGAGGATAATCTCGCAATACAATCATCCGATGTTATTAATGATTCTGAAAAGATTACTATCGATATAATCGATTCGTATAAAAATGATCATGTTCAGGTTGAACAAAATTTGGACGAAGAACACGTTATTTCATGCGTTTCTCACTGTACTATGATTGATGATGTAAATAGTGTAAAAAATGATGTGAAAAATATTATTGATGGGGTGCAGGAATTTTCCGTCGGATTGGAATCTGTCGCGCGAAAGCTAATAGCACTGGAGCCGAGTCAATCAAGGGATGTACTAAATTTAATCGTGCGATTCAGACAACTGTTTTCAGATAGGCCAGGTTGTGTATCAAACTATGAGCATCGCATTAAATTGACTAATTCAAAAGCGTATGTGCGACGCTCATACCCAATTCCGTTAGCGTATCGTGACGCCGTTAATGAAGAAATAAAGAATATGTTAGCCGCAGGCATTATCGAACGGTCTGTTAGCCCATATTGCAACCCGCTCCGTATAATTAAAAAAAAAGGACGGGAAAATTCGATTGTGTCTGGACGCGAGGTTTCTGAATGAGATTATCGAGGGAGATAATAAGTCTCCCCCTCAAATCAATGACATCATGCAAAAATATAATTCGAAGAAAATAATGTCGACGTTAGATCTCACATGTGGATATTGGCAGATTCCCTTAGCAGTGGAATCTCGTCCATACACTGCTTTTCTCCACGGGTCAACCCTCTATCAGTTCAAACGAATACCCTTTGGACTGAAAACAGCGGGGAGTGGCTTTATACGTTCGCTGAGCCTTGCTATGGGGGATGAATTTAACGACTTTTTGACCTTTTATGTTGATGATTTGTTAATAACATCAGTAACTTTCGATGAGCATTTGTATCACTTGGAATGCGTTTTTTCGAAGCTGTTAAAAAACAACTTCACTCTTAAATTGGATAAAGCGTCACTTTGTCATAAATCGGTATTATTCTTGGGGTTCAAGCTATCGGGGGAGGGGATAACACCAGACCCGGCGAAGCTTGACATCATACTAAACTTTGAGGAGCCGCATAATAGATTGCAATTGCAACAATTCCTAGGAATTTGCAACTATTATCGGCAGTTCAGTTTGTGTCATGCCAAGTATGTCGATCCTTTTAGATGCTTATTAAAGAAAGATAGTTCATGGACCTGGAATGAGAATTATAGTAGAGCTTTTTGGGATTTAAAGGACAACTTTCTCAAGGTCGTTCGATTGTCGCATTATTATACCGACAGGGTGTTCAAAGTTCAAACAGACGCGTCCGACAGAGGAATTAGCGGAATTTTATATCAATTGGACGATGAGGGAAACCAAAGGCTGATATCCATAGTTAGCCGTTGCCTGATACCAGCCGAAATCAATTACACAACAACTGAAAAAGAGTTGTTAGCAATTGTGTATTCGCTCATGAAATTTCGCGTTTATTTGTTGGGAAAGCCGTTTGAGATAATCACAGATCATCAAAGCTTAACATTTTTAAATAGAACCCCTTTTCGCACAGCTCGACTTTCGAGGTGGAGCTTGTTGATTCAAGAATATAGTTTCAAGATTGTGCATTGCAGTGGAAGGGAGAATATTGTTGCTGATTTTTTTAGCCGCAATCCGGATTGTACGTTTCACGGTGAAGAGTCTGATAGGTTAATTATTTCTACGTTAATATCGTTAGATACGTCGGAATGCGACGGGCGATTGATTGACGTTTTAGTTGTAATTTGTAATCTTGAAGTCTCTCCACATGTGAGGCAGCAATTGCGTGATTTAGCTGAGTTACAACGGTTAGATCCGGCTATAATGAAACAAACTTCAACGAAAAATGATCATGGAAACTCTGAGTATCAGCAATATAATAACATCTGGTTTCATCGAAATAAAACGGGTGAAATCTGGGCGGTAATGGCTCCACTTGCATTGCAGAAGGTTATAGTAATTTCTGAACACAGCCGATTAGGACATATTGGGACATATAAAACACTATGTCATTTAAAAAGATTTTTTTATTGGAGAGGAATGGCGAGGGACGTAAAACGGTATGTGATGCGATGCGATCTGTGCCAGCGGGTAAAGCATCTCAGCCAGTCTGCAGAGGGCGAGTATTGCTTTGTCCGCTCGGATCATCCCAACGATCTCATCACTTTCGATTTTTATGGGCCTCTTCCTCGTTCAATCGGCGGTGTACAATATCTGTTTGTCGTTATCGATTCATTTTCTAAATTAGTCAGGCTATATTCAATCAAGAAAGCTACAACGAGTATAGTGTTGAAAAAATTATTCGATGATTATTTTCCTCATTTCGGTAAGCCAAAGCGTATTTTGTCGGACAACGGTTCTCAGTTCACCGCATCCGTATGGCGTCATGAACTACAAAAGGCAGGAATAAGAGTCTTGTATTCATCTGTACGCCATCCCCAATCAAATCCAACTGAAAGGGTGATGAGGGAATTGGGACGTTTGTTCCGTACATTAGTTTCTGATAGGCATACGAAATGGGCAAAGTATGTTCCCGAAATCGAGACACTATTAAATATTACAACCCATTGTAGTACTGGAATAATACCTTATGAAGTTCATCATGGAAAGCGAGCGGACGATGAGTTACATAGAATCATAAAATTTCCCGGCAATGACCGTGTGTCATATGAGAGAAAATTATTGCTGGCAAAAGAGAATTTGCAGAGAAATTTCGAATCCCGAAAAAAGCAGCAAAGGGTGCGACCTCCAATCCAAATGGATGTTGGGGACCTCGTATTATTACGGGTGCCACATCTTTCGAGCAATGTAGACCATGTGACTCACAAGTTTTTTCACTTGTACGAAGGTCCTTATAAGATTAAAAAGAGAATTGGCTCAAACGCGTTCGTTCTTGAATGTATCGATGACGGTAAACTTAAAGGAACATATAATCGAACGAGTTTACGCAAATATTATCAGTCCGTTGACTAAAGTTTGCCGAAATAAATTTTAATGGTATTTGACGAAGATCTCTCTCAGGCGGATCTAGTTCCCGTAACAAATATATATAATAAGTCATATTTGTAATTCTGGTGACTATGTGCGCAACCATGAGTCATTCCATTGAACTGTACATATGTGTATATAAAAATTATAAAAAAGGACAAATGTTGACTATCGCAGATGCGATGTATTTGACGAACGCCATGCAAAATTAAGAATGGAAGATATATGGCATCTAGTAGAAATAATAATTTATCAATTAGTTTTAGATATGTAAGATAATTATATGTGGGCAATTTTTTTTGTGATCGGCGATATTTTGGATTAACTTAGAGAATAGTGGATTGTTGAGATCGGTAATATTGTGCTTAGAAGCATATTAAACAAGTTCGAATGGAGACGGATATTCAATCGATATTGACGACAGGCGAATTGAAAGACCAAAACATAGAACTCCCATATCTAAATTACTGGAAAGATGGAATTAGGAACGTTGCAATTGTAAATTAAATTTATGGTAGGACGAGATCCTTAGTGGGATGGAGTCACTAGCGTATTTTTTTTGTTCTGTTATAAAATTTTAAGAGAAAGAAAATGCAATGTCACTTTGCACATCATATTGATGATGCACAAAATGAGGGGGATAATGTGGTGATCGATATGAGATCTGAAAATGTAACGGTTCAAGGAGCATCACGCGATACTAGGGAACCGGTTTTAGGGATTATCCCGAAGACGCCAGAATTGCGCGGATAACGTTCACTTGGCGTTCGTCACTCGAGCCATACACGTCAAATTTATTCGCCTATAGTATATCTCTCTCCTCCGAATAATTATTATATCAGTTACGGAGAATATTAAATGTCCTTTTTCTTCAAACTCACTGAAATCGGCGTGCATCCTCGACAACCATCGAAAAGCCAGGCCTGGTCGTGTTTTACGTACTTCGTGGACGCATCGCCATTAAATACTAAGATGAGTAATTTATATTTTAACAATTAGGGACAAGAGAGATATTGATGAGATTGTCTTTTCTTTGTATTCATGTATTGTGACAATTCTCATGAACGAAATAACTAAATTCTAGTCCGATTGTGTGAGCTCGAGTGTTTTTGTATGCAAATATTTTACCGTTTACTTCGTTCATCTATACATATATATATAAATCTATTTTGTCTACATTTTCGAACATTTATGATTATATGCGGCTCTATACACCATTTAATATTACAACGGTAATCTGAGACAGATGTTAATTCAATGCCAAATGAATAATAATTGTGATATTTTTCCCGTTAATCATGGATGAGATTTTGTTGATTCTTTTACCTGTCGCCCTAGCATTTGTCACGCTCTTATTTTGTGTGTGGTATTTTGCTCATTCTATTTTTTATCAATCGACTGTGATATTTGAACTGAACGTGAGGCATCGTTGATATATGTGATCTCTATTAATTCGACTATACTTTTTATTTTTTTTTTATGTTGGTTCAGTGACTTGTTTTTGAGCTAATTAACTGAAAATTAATTGAAGAAAGCTAAAGAATAAATTTTGGAGTGAGATCTAGAAAAAATCATTACATTGGCGCCCGACTCGCGGCACGAGCAGCGATTTTAATCCTGTCTCGGTCTCTGTTGCTCTCCGCAATTAATGTCTGATAATAATAGTCCTAGTACGTCTCGAATAACACGATCGAAATCAAAATCAATAACAAGTCGATCTGTGTCGATATCACCTCAATCTAAAGAAAAACAAAACCGTCATCAAGGTAGAAATCGTAAAAGTAAATCTACACAAAATTCTAAGACAAGTGTCAAAATTCACAGAAAGAAAACTGTACCAACCAACATGACTGATGCAGAAATCATAGCGGCCACGAGAGTCGAATTAGAGAATGACTTGCAACGCCTGAGAGATGAAATTCAACGCGTCGAACAGATCAGGATTGAGTTAGAACAACTGCGTGATCGACAGTTGAATAATCAACAACAGCAAATACCGCTCCAAAATGATCAACAACAGCAAATACCGCTCCAAAATGATCAACAACAGGAAACACCGCTCCAAAATAATCAACAGCAGCGAATACCGCTCCAAAACGATCCACCGGCTCAGAATGCTGTTAACGGTCAAGTGATCGATGGGCTCGTGAATCATCTGCAGTATCTGCATATTAACGTAAGTGTACCAAAGTTGACTGAGGAAACAAATCCCTTGGAATATCTTGAGGATTTGGACCGTTATTTTATATTCAAAAATGTGCGTATGGAGCATAGGCTTATTGTAGCTGAAAGCATCGTTGAGGGTAAAGTCAAAATGTGGTACCAAATAGCGAAACACACTTTGCATAATTATGATGAGTTTAAAACAGCCTTTCTGAATGAGTTTTACTCCATACCAATTAGATTGCGTATCAAAAATCGTTGGGCTTCGCGAAAATATGGGTTCAAAGACGGTACATTACATTCGTATTTTCAACAACAACTTCGCGAAACTCGTCATTTCGATCCCGCGTTGACACCGTATGAGATTAACTTCACAATCATCCAGCAATTACCACACCGAATTCGTGGTATATTGTCAGCAATAGATTTTAATCAAACAGAGGCAATAACAAGAACATTAACACAAATCGATTCGTCTGAAGGAGAACAAAGTCAAGATCGCGGTAAAGATTCGAAAAGCGTCAATCAGCCGTATCAAAACAAACACACAAACGGGATAAATAGTTTACAAATTTCAAACGAATCCACAGCCACAAGCTTGTATCCAAATAATCAGGAAAGGAATAATGTCAGAAATAACACTCGATTTAGCCAACAGAAAAACAAATCTGGGGAAAATAGAGGTCCGAACAATGGAGCTTATCACGCTTATCAGAATTCAAATTCAAATCAGTTACCTGACGTTCGATTTCCACCCCCCAATTTTGCACCAAATAGTAACAATTTAAACTAATTATTGGCACGGTACATAAAGAAATGGTATCGTGCCGAAACCCACTCGATTTTATTGACGAATTGAAGGAAGATCTTGATGGAGATATAGAACAATCTCATCAACTTAAATTCATAATTCGAGATTGTCCGCGATTGATTGCTAAAGTGAATGGTATTGAAATAAAAACATTGATCGATAGTGGCAGTCAAATTACCTGTATATCCGAAAATATATATAATCAATTGGCTCGGGGAATGATGCTCAAAGAGTTTCCCGTATCAAATGTACACGTTACGACGGCAGTCGGGAAAAAGCGTACGGCTGTAAGAAGACAGGTTTTGTTGGAGATAGGAGTAGGCCCGTTGCAAGTAGATTATACGTTTCTGGTCGTACCTTTTCTCACTAGCGAAGCCATTGTCGGTAATGATTGGTTATTTCACAATAAAGCGATAATAAATTATATTGACTCCACATTAACGGTACAAGGTGTTCGACTTGATTCGGGGATTGTGTCGTTCGATAGGGGATCGTCGGAGAGAGTCGTGGCTGAGGTGGTGGGTCACGAGACGTACCTAAAAATAATCCCTGAGTTGTCAAATCAAGAATTAAAACTGAGCGTGAATCACAATAAAAATGATAAGACCGTGATAAGTGATCTCGGAAATAATTCGAGATTAGATCACGAAGAGGAAGATATTTTCGATCAGAGTATCGAAATTAATTTAAGAATGTTGTTTGAAGAGAATAAAGACGAAGTTTGTCCAAAAAGGGAAAACTCGTTAAGCACTTGTGAAGATATATTGATGGATATAAATGCATTAAATATGGATTCTGTAAATTGTGATGTATACGAAAATAATTGTATCATTGAACACGCGTTTGATGATAATGAAGGAATCGTGAGTTTAAATGATGGGAATAAGGATGGTATGTCTCGACCGAAGGAATACCCCACCACGCGTTCTCTCGATGATGATCTTCGCTCGATCGCGCGTAAGCTAACGGCAATCAGTCCTCGGCAGGCGAATACTGTGATTAAATTGATTCGAAAATATCAAATCCTATTCTCCGACAAGCCAGGTTGTACGAATGTATATAAACATCGTATTAAGTTGACAACGACGAAGGCTGTCGTAAAAAAGTCTTATCCCGTTCCATACGCGATGAGAGACCGTGTACGTACTGAGATAAATCATATGCTCGAGCAAGGGATCATTGAAAGATCAACGAGTCAATTTTGCAATCCATTGCGAATTGTCAGGAAAAAAGACGGTAATATACGACTTTGTATTGACGCGAGATATTTGAATAATGTAATCGAGGGGGATAACGAAGCCCCACCGCGAATAGACGAACTGATGCAAAAGTATTATGGTAAAAAACTAATGACAACACTCGATCTTACCCATGGTTATTGGCAGGTTCCGTTAGAAGAAGAGTCGCGACAATATACGGCCTTTCTGTTTGATGGGACATTGTACCACTTTACGCGTATTCCATTCGGCTTAAAGACCGCGGGAAGTGGGTTTATCAGGGCGATTAGTGTGGCACTCGGTAACGATTTTGACGAATTTTTGACGTGTTATGTGGACGACTTACTAATAACTTCGACAGATTTTGAGCACCATATTGACCATTTAGAAAGAATTTTCGACAGGTTATTGAAAAATAATTTTACCTTGAGGCTCGATAAATCCCTGTTTTGTCAAAATTCAGTCTTGTTTCTTGGATTTGTATTAACCCCGTCTGGAATCAGGCCGGATCCAAAGAAACTCGCTATGATTGCTAACTTTGAAGAACCTCATAATAAGTTGGAGTTGCAAAAATTTTTTGGAATCTGCAATTATTATAGGCAATTTAGTTTCAATCATGCGAAATACATGGAACCATTCAGGGATTTACTGAGTAAGAATGACAATTGGATATGGACGGAAGATCATGCTCAAGCATACAAATCGCTAAAAGAAAATTTCTTGCGTGTCGTCGAGTTGTCGCATTATCGCGCTGATAAAATATTTAAACTGCAAACGGACGGATCGGATGTCGGGATTTGTGGCGTTCTTTATCAGACCGATGAAAATGGTGATAATAGGATAATTTCGATTGTTAGTAGGTGTTTAAATTCTGCAGAGAAAAATTACACTACTACAGAGAAAGAGCTTTTAGCCATTATTTATTCGGTTAATAAATTTCGAGTATATCTGATAGGAAAACGCTTTGAAATAATCACCGATCATAAAGCGTTAACATTTTTAAATCAAACACCATTTTTGGTGCCAAGACTTTGTCGATGGAGTTTACTTTTGCAAGAATACTCATTTTCAGTCGTTCATTGTAACGGTAAGGACAATGTCGTAGCCGATTTTTTTAGTCGAAACCCCGATGGAAAATTTCGTGAATGTGAATCGGAGCAAATTACAATATCAACGCTGACTATGCATGATGTGGAGACGTCCTGTAGTCATGTAAACGACGCTTTGATTTTGATTTGTGAGTTGGAGCTTGATCCACTATTCTCGAAACAATTAAAATCATTAGGTCAATCTCAACGAGATGATCTGGCGTTGATGAAATCAATTGAATTACAACGAGGTAATGATAGCCAAGGGGGATATCAACAATATCAAGGAATATGGTTTCATCGGAGAGTTGGCACGAAAAATTGGTGTATAATGATTCCTGATCGACTAAAAAATATTATAATCAAACATGAGCACGAAAGGTTAGGACATGTAGGGGTTTACAAAACTCTAAGCCATTTAAAAAGGTTTTATTATTGGCGAAAAATGGCCGATGATGCAAAGAAAATAATAAGAGGCTGTGATCTATGCCAGCGCGTGAAACATCTATCTAGGGCCGCTGCAGGAGAGTTTTGTATGGTGAAGGCTGAAACCCCGAGAGACCTTGTCACGGTAGATTTTTATGGCCCTCTACCTAGATCGGTTGGAGGTGTACAATATTTATTTGTGCTCATAGATGCATTTTCGAAACTTGTAACGCTATACCCGATAAAACGCGCTACCACAAATATCGTGCTAAAGAAAATCTGTAATGATTATGTCAAGCGTTTTGGAAAGCCATGTAGGATATTATCGGACAATGGTAGTCAATTTACCTCAACAAAATGGAAAAAAACATTAGAAGAACAAGGAATAGCCGTCGTATTCTCTTCAATTCGTCACCCGCAATCCAACCCGACCGAAAGAGTGATGCGTGAGCTCGGAAAATTTTTCAGAATATTTTGCGCCGATCAACATACACGATGGGCAAAATACATTACCAAAATTGAAGATTTATTAAATTTAACCACACACAGTAGTAGAGGGTACACTCCTTATGAATTGCATTTTGGTAAAGAACCGGTAGATAGAATTCGTAAGATAATTCGATTTCCAAATTCAGATTTAGTGCTGCATGGAGAAAAACTCATTCTTGCAAAAAGGAATTTAATAAAGAATTTTGAAAATCGAAAGAGGCAACAAAAATCCAAATCGTCAATTGAATATAAGATAGGTGATCATGTTTTGCTGTTGGTACCGCATTTATCGAGTCTCACTGATAGGGTTACTCATAAATTCTTTCATTTATATGAAGGACCTTATGAAATTGTTCGAGCGAAGGGTCCAAATGCTTTCGTTCTGGGGGATATCGATAATAAGAGTAAGATACATGGTACTTATAATAGATTTAACTTGAGACCATATCACGTGCCCATTGATCAGAATGGCTAGATGAATATAATTACTATAGATGACAACCGAAAAAAAAAAAAAAAAAAAAACGGTTGAGAATGACAAACGATCCAATCGTGCAGCATTGTACATATATATGTGTATAAGGATGATTTATGAATTAATTGCAATTAAATTTATATACGCATAAAATATGTGAGGTTATTTAAGATCGGCGATATATGTATAAATTCGGAGATAGGCGGATAGTCAGTCAATAATTACGTGCAATGCGCGAATCTCTGTACCTGAGGCATAAAATTACTCTGTGATACGATACGAGACGAAGGAATGAAAATATATATGTTAATGTAATTAGAATTAAGGTAGGACGAGACCCTTAGAGGGGTGGAGTCGCGTATGTGTGAATGAAGAATGTACGAATGAGTGAGTTGTAAAAAGGCCAAGAACTAATGTTGAATAATTTTGCGTCCGATAAAAATAATCTGCCACAAAATAGGGGGATAATGTGGTGATCGATATGAGATCTGAAAATGTAACGGTTCAAGGAGCATCACGCGATACTGGGGAACCGGTTTTAGGGATTATCCCGAAGACGCCAGAATTGCGCGGATAACGTTCACTTGGCGTTCGTCACTCGAGCCATACACGTCAAATTTATTCGC
>JABMBS010168777.1:0-12531 GCA_018491695.1 Lissonota sp. PSUC_FEM 10030012 | reverse complement strand
CGCTATATATAGATATAATTTACATGCCACCGTCCATTCACTGGGGGGCGTCCATTCATTGGCGCTCTTACCCTATTCTTGAAGGTCTAAGCATGAAGAAAATGCAAAAAAAAATATTTTTTTCAAAATTCTAGACCAGAATACCTCCTTAATTGAGTTTATGCCAGCTAAATTCTTGAAATTATGATGATCATGATAATGTAACCGATATTGAAATATCGAAGCAACTATTATACGGATTCCGTGGTGGTGGAAAGTACAATATTATCAAGAACTTTGCAAACTATGTGATATGTATCGTGATTTTACGAATTTGATCGAGAACCATGCCCCTTGAGTGAGCAACACGCAATACTCGACTGCACGGCTGAAAGAATAGCGCCAGGCGCTGATCCCGTATTTCATGTTATTCGATAGAATGTTTCCCAACTTTAGCGCATCCCTGAGGCTTTCATGATTCATCAACATCAATTATTCAGTTGCCCATTCTCTCAGTCGCAACCCGTCTCTCTTCTACATTCTCATTCGTGAAATCTATCAGCCGAAAACAAAGGGTTCCACAAAGTGATTTTCCGAGAGTGTTTAGAAAACCTTGAAATTCCTATTACAGAAGACGAGCACATAGTTTCGTGGCGCCTAAAGTTTTGTGTACAAAGCACACGTGAACCCTTTGACTATATACAACCAAAGCCCCAGCCCGTCCAAGAGGATCAACCCAAGATTAATTTAGTTGACCTCTCTGGGATAGATTGATGTTAGGATTTACCATCCCTACTCACTGAGCTTGAAGCTCCACTCTCTCGCTCTCTCGGCCTCTATTTACCGACGTGCTCATCGGCCCGAGTCGTGTGCTTCTCTCACCCTGAGTTATATATTTCGCACGCGCTTACCACCCGCCTATATTCACCATCTACAACGGCCGCAATCTCACCCGCATCAAGTCTAATTACGAAGATAAGTAAAGATGCGGTAAAGCCAGTCCGCTATATGCACTAACGTGGTACGCCGGTAATGGCGCCAGTTAAGAACCATTAGACGAGGTAGAACCAACGGAATATAGCAGCATTAATGGATAAGCCAGCCAATATTTCGCGTCCCTTCGAAAATGTATTTATGTCGAATCCCCAGAAGTATAATCCGTCTATCATATGATGAAAAAGAAACGATATCGTTATTGAATTTCTCTCACAACGCTCGTCGCTGTCCCTTCAAAGCTATAATCCATTAATTCTAAAACCTCGAACTCATTATACATTCGATAATTACTTCTGTGAAAAATTTTTCGAGTCAATATACGGCCATGTTGCTTGAGGAAGGCTTGTTAAAATATATGATATATCGTTTGAGACGAGGAAGCTTTCGAATGTGCCCTCTTCCTTCCTCTCCCCTGGCCTGAGTTCAACGATTTTGAGGTCGGGTGACGGCGTCACATAAGTTAGCGATAACTCCGCCTCGTTGGGGTCTCGATGTCCCGTGCACCTTTGAGAACGATATTTACGTTCCCGCCAAATGCAAATACGTCGCCGAGGCGGCCTCGAACGAGAGCCACTATAGAGGCGCTTCGGTCCCCCCCTCATCGTACACGTATAATATACCTTCTTCAGCCTATCTATACACCCCTCTATCACATATATACCAAGCGCTATAAAGCTTTGACTAATCGGTGCTACGTTATTTCATGCGCAACTTACCAACCGCTGAGCGAGACTCCTAAATCGCTCAGGTGCGCGAAAAAACGGCCACCCCCGTACCAATGTCATGCATACAAGGGGAAAAAAAGGATTATAAACCTTTTGCGTTGTACAATGGCTTTTGTGGAAAGAAGAGTGTGTGGCCTGGGTACAGAAACTTCGACAGGCCCGGCATACAAGCCGAACAAAAATATATATGTATATTTATTCTTCCCCGTGCGATTACCTTTGCACAGTATGGCTTCCAAGTTACGGAGGAAGGAATATAAAGAAATGGAGATACTGCAGAGGTTAAAAAGAATGAAACGTCCGAAGGTTGGGTGGGAGGAGTAAGAATTTGCCAAAACTATTTACGGAACACTTCATCGTTCGAAGGAGAGTCGGGCACGTATTTATTTGATGGTTTTTAACGAGGAGTCGATCGAGCGAGGAATATATAGAGAGAAAGAAAGCGAGAGAGCAGAAGAGCTTGCACTTCGTTTATAGATATCGCGTGTCATTTTTCGAAGAGCGAGCTGCACACTTGGCACATGCTCGTATATATAAATACGAGCGTGTACCCGTGAACTGTGGTCGTGTCTTGGACGAAGAGGACGCGCGTACGGGACGAATGAGGTAGGAAAGGCGAATGAGGCAAGGCCCGGTCAGACGTGCGAGGTACTTCGGCCACGCCAAAAGTATTTGCTTACGACGGCCTTAAATCAATATTAACTAGGGCCGGACCAATAATATACAGCTGTCTAGTGGCAGCCATGCCACTATGGAAATGGGAAGCGAGAAAGAGAGAAAGCAAAGAGAATATGAAGTACGAAGGGAGGAACGCGAGAGGAAGAGGGAAGGAGAGAAAAAAAGCGGACGGATGCATGCATGTACGCCGCCGGCGAGAAGGCAACTAACATTCTTGATTTTATGGGCCCCTAGTCCCATTGTGTTCTTCTCTTTGGTTCAACTTTATTATACCGGCCTCTCTCTCTCACTCTTGGCCTGGCCGTATAACCAGTTGTGCGCCTACCAATCAAACTCCAAACCTATCTCAACCTCATTCGAGTATATGCATCGCTCTTCAACCGTATGCCCTCTCTTCCCGAGGTGTTCCTCTGTTTATTTAATTATCAGTTTTATTGGCACTTGGTTCACTGTATCTTCGCAGCCTTAACCACTCTTCGATTGTAATATCTGGGCATGAGTCTCACGATCGCACAGATTTCATTTTATTCCCTAGTTGATGACTTCTCTAAGCGTTGTAAAACTTACATCAGTCAACGTACTGCCCAGCTTGTTCCAAGGGGCCACTTTTGAAATCATTGAACCACTTTGCATGAAATCAAGAATGAAATCATAAGAAATCACTAGAATTTATTTAAGTTCTGAAGAGGATCCAAATAATATACGAAATCAGGAAAAATTATTTACTAATCTTTAAAATCATGTTGGGTTTGTAATTACTGAAATCATACACAAAATCACGTGAGGTCAGATGCTCTCTGAAATCATTTATACATCAAGCAAGAGAGTAAATGGCCTCTCGGCTTGTTTCGGTCTTTTTGCTCTACTCCCCATTAATCCAACTATTCGAGCATGAATTTGAAAAAAAATTTCTCAGATAATTCAATAATTCATCGTCAATGACGTTTCAATCTTGGGTATTCTTTCAGACGCAGAGGAAATATTCAAGCGGGTTATGAAAAATAGTGATAAGCGTTTGAATTTTTGTTCGCAAACTCGGTGACTATGCTCGGGTTCGAGCATTTTCGCTGACTTCCGACTCGGCCAGCAGCAGACATTCAATCAGATCCGTTCTTTTCGAAGCTTCTGCTTTCGAATCTTGAAAATTGCGCTGTCACGGACAAAAATCGTCCAACTCCCGCCGGCAGCACGGAGATTGCTCCTATCGAGACAGCGGGCTTCTCTTCCTCGCAAATATCCCAAGTCCGGTGTAAAAGCCTCGAGAGGAAATTGCATCCGCGTGGACCATTGTACTCTGAGCTTGTCGTGTCTTCCGTCTCATACAGATCCGAGCCAATTCTTTCGTTTTCTCGTGGTCATATTTTTATTCGAATGATATGCACGTTTCGGTCTGACACAAGCACATTTTCGTTTTTCTTTTAATTTGGCCTTTCTCAACGTTTGGACACGAGAAGAGAGATCGGGGGCCTGGTTTAACAGCTGAAATTCCGCTTTATCCGGAGATTGCAATTAGTATTCCACGATCGTATCGGGAGAGAAAAGGGTCGGTTCTTCGTATTGTGGGTGATAGTCAGAGATGGCCGTCGAGTCGGAAGTATCAGCGCGTGTAGATCGATTCCGCACGAAGCGCCGTATAATTGAGCGTAAAATCGAATTTAGGTTCGCGATATAAGCTGCCTCCCCTCAAACATAAATTGCGAAGCATTGTCTCGTCCTCCCTTTCTCGTTTTCTCTCTTGTTGGAACGAGATCGTTCGTGAGTCGGATACTGAATTAAACGTGAGTGAATGAGAATGACTTCAGGAAACGGAAGTGGCGATCGAATTATGATATTTAAGGGCTGATCAATCGTTGTATTCAATCGCATGGCTTCTTGGTCGTTCATCATTACGCCATTTCTTATCCGTGACCGGTGAACTTCGCGTCAGTCGATTACCGTCTCTTCGCAAATTCAATTTACTCGTTGCTCACCTTACTTTTCTGCTGCGTGGCGAAGTTTAAGTGCAGAGGAAATAAGGAAACAAAACAGTGAGGGACCAAGAGGAAAAAGAACGACTGGGCTATATTCTGGATGAAGAACGAGCCAAGCTTGAAGAGAAGAAAATAGTTTAAAAATCCTGAACTGTATGCCGAGCTAACACCAGTCATTGGCTGATTATTGTTCACTGTAACCCCTCTGCTTTTTCCTTAACGACCGCCATTGAGTTCGTCCGTTTACAAACTTTTTCCTCTTGCTCGTTGAGCCATCTACAGGGTGGCTGATGTGGCCATATCGGGTCAGCTTTTACCTCTCACATCGTATCCTGGGAGTTATACGAAACTCTTCATTGGCTTTCCACCGTCATTCATTTGATTCGTCAGAATCTCCATCCTTCATAATTCAGAATCGCGAAAAGCTCTTGACCCAATTTCCGTTTAGCCTCGAGAGAGCCTTCAAACTAATCTGTACGAGCGAGGGAAGTAAAAACGTTCCAACACGAAAAAAAGAACTTTCTGATTGCGAATTCCCACGGGCTCTCCGACCGTTGTAATCCGATATTCTCCGTGCTTTTTTTCGAGTTCGGTACAAATTTTGTTCCATGCACAGAGTTGAAAATTTCACCCGGTATACGAGAAAGATTTCTCGCAAAGTTCGCGGTATCCACTCGACTACGTTGGCAGGTATTCAGCTATCTCTCATTTGTATCTATTCAATGATCGGCTTTACGAATTACATGGATAATAATTTTTATCGCAAAGTCGAGTCCGCGAGAAAGTACGAATTATCCATAAAGGATGAAGGGAATTTCTCTGAGAAAATACGTAAATCGTACAAAGTACCTTTGGGTTATGAATGCACATGTATATTTACACACTTGCGGATCATGGACGCGACAGCGTGGGTCGAACTTTATGAAAACGAATTACAAAGTCAACGTCCCTCGCGGCAGTTTTGTCCATTTTCTCAGCGAGATTTTAATAGCGATATGCCTCGTCCTCACCTTCTCTCCACCCCTCTAAATACATATCATTTGATTTAACGACCCGCCGAGTAAAACACATCTCGAGTATCGATCCCTATCCGGTTTCAGCTGCGTTTTACTAACAATGAACAATGAACACTTTCGGAATAAGTGACGATATTGCTCGGGAGTGTCCAGTAATTAATAGTGAGATGTCGAATGATCAGAACCGAAGACAACCATAATTTCCCGTCATGGAGAATGAAACACCGTGGGTTAAGACGATGTACTTAGGGGTGCAAACTGCGTCGGTGTCGTTAACTCAGTAGCTTCGTACTCGCTGCGATATAATAATTCCATTTGTAATTACAGCCGTAATGTACAGCTCGTTTTTATTTAAGGAGAGCAAGATCGAGGGTTGCATTATGTGTGATGATCTTTGGGGCTGTGTCAGTGAAGGTAAGAGAGTCGAGTCGAAGATCTGTGAGGAAACGAAATGAGCGCGCATGCGCGAAAGAAGCCGCGGCGTAAATTGAAAGAGGGGCATGGCTGTCTTGTTGTGTTTAAAAAGGCAATTTGCGGGCTTGAGATACGGCCTATATATTATGAGAACAGTGGTAGTGGTGGTAAGATAGCTCGCGCTTGATAGGGAGAGTCGGTGGGTCTCGTTGCCTCCACCTTAGCCTGCACACAGTGCAAAGGCCCAGCGATCCGGCTAACGGAGGGGCCTTATACCCTCCCCCTTTGCCGGGGCCTTTTCAGTTTTCTCCACCGTCCCATCAGACCGAGGGCCATAACACCAACATCAACGGTACGAGAATACTCCGCGAATACGAGATCCCGATGCGGCTCTTCTCGAAACGGCGCTTCCCCCCACAGCGGGCGCTCACTGCAAATGCATTTCTTGTGTAGCTCCCTGCTCGTTTGCGGAGAAACGATTTATTCTCCCTGCTCTCTCGTATTCAAATATCTTCTTGCTTGCTTCTTTCGTTTCTCCACTTCTCGCCTAATCCACTTAACCTGCCTCGTCGAACGGCGCGCGCAATTGCGAATCGCGCGCGCGCGGCATTAACCCTGCGACATTTTCGACAATTATCACAGTGGCTACGATGCCGCTCGCCACTGTGAAATTACGCATCCCTGTCCCCATCTCCACAATGTATACACTTTATATTCAACTCGCCTTACTCCACTCTTCCTATTCAATTTCACGCGGTTAACTAGGAATCGCTCTAAATACCTCTGATCTTTAATTCACTGATTCCCGCGCCAATTTGATTGTACCAATAACATGTTATTGCGAATTAAAGACCAAGTATTCACGATTCATTATTAACAACCATCGACTCGAGACCGGAAAATACGACGCGGACAATTTGCCATATCGTACTCGATTGAAGCGCCTGTCATATGCTACCCGCTCTACGCGAATGCACTTCGTGATGCCTCCTATCAGGCGCGCCTTCGTTCGCTTTGACTTGCGCTCGACGATGCGCGTTTGTTTGTACAGAGAATGAGTGAACAAGTAGCATCCGAGTTATCCGTTGAACGGGCGAAAACAGCTCACGATCGAACATGCACGGCGTAAAGCTGTAACTGCAGAAAAATGTCGAGTTGGAGCGCGGAGAGTTGGTTCATTGAACTCGGCCGAGTGTTTGTGCGCCACTCGCGAATGTTTCAGTATTTGACTGTTCCCGAAACTTGCGCCTGTGAGCGTTCGGTTCGACTCCCGTCGAGCGACAGAACGCCATAAGCAACCAATTTAAATGTAAATTGAAAACCCACCGTGGCATACAAATTGTTCGACTCAGCGTCAAAATATACCGCGAGCCAAGATCAAACACAAGGAAAGGGTGGTACGTTTTACCAATGGTGTTACGATGGTACCGTCCGCGAGCCGCCCTTCGTTGATAATTCCCGCCCTTCTGACCGTTCGTTGTTTGACCGCGAGAGCATACAGAAAGGGAAGGGCCGAGTTCGAAAAAAAAGCATTTCGTACGACCCTACCCCGAATATACATTCTCCCGAATATACGTTACTGATCTTTGCTCCGACCCACCTTGTTCTGATCCTCTTTATTCCTCGTTAACTATACCCACATTTTATCGCGAATTATTTCACGATATAAGCTACAAGGCACGTTGAATCACGATGTAAACATTGTCGTTGAATCGACAAACGAGCCTCTATACTTCTCTTTTTCTCATCGTCGCATCTTCGAAATTCGATGAGCAAAAAACATCCCTCGTAAAAACGTCATCTTTCTTCAGGTTCAATGACAGAGCATTGTACGATGGAAATGTTTCGCGGTTATAACGAAGTACTCAAAAAAATACGCGCATACATCATTCGCGTATTGTACCGCGGGCGCAAAACCTGCCAATTGAAATAGAATTGCAAAAAACAATGTGCCGACGTGCGTGAGCCCCCAAAGGGTGTCGTTAACGTCGTTTTAATTGGCTCGCGTTGCTCGGCAATGCGCGAACGGTGGGTGTTAACAAAAATTATGGTGATGTCATGGTCTAAACAAGCAACCGAGCATATCCATTGGAGGGAGAGGACCGTACTTGGGTGTGGAAATTTCAGTGAAGGGCCTCCCTTCACTTTTGGAATGAGCCGAACCTCTCGTCACCGTCTCTCCCGAGATTATTGCAGCCTCGGCGAACTGTCGAGTATCATCATAACACAAAGAGGAAGAGAGAGAGAGAGAGAGAGTAACATCAACAGCAGCCTGCGGTGATGTTGAACTCACGAGGTACTTGCACAAAGAGGAAGTTGTCCGTTTCGCTTAGTCCTGACACCTCCGAAAATACCAGCGGGGCTAACGCGTAACCCTGTACCTACTTGTCTTTATTTCCCTACCCAAACACAAACGAGTCTCCTCTCATAATCATCAATGTTACGCTGCAACATTAATTTCGTACATTTGCTTGAATTAGAATTCTTTTTCCTGCACATTTCCCTATTGTCACTGTTTCAACCGGGATTTGGAATTCATGGGAAAGCGAAAATTTTATACGGACTAGAATGTGAATTTCGTAAAACGCCCCAGGGTCGTCCATTGACGTGTGTTATACGTCTCTCGGTCGTGTTTATACCGAGTCCACGTTGTGGTGTTTGCTCAAAGGCACCGATAACCCATTACCAAATGTGCTAATTTGAATTACGATACACTTTCGTCCTGACAGATTGTGCGTATAAATTTTAATCAACGAAATGGCTTTCCACCGTCTACCAGCAGAATTTGCCTGGTAGCGTCGAGCACCCGCTATCAACATAATTAGCCCCTGAGCAGTGATGCATGCGCATAATTATTAGGATATATCCCCACCATCGTGGAACGCGGATACGACGCTAAAGCTTGCCTCGCGGTTTACAAAGAACAAAACGAAAGAAGGAGGAAAAAACGAAATATATCGTTCGTCCGGGACGAGCCAGAAGAATTTATTCTTAATAACCCGGGAGAAATACTGGAATGCCTTGCAATTACTCACTCTCGTTTACTTTCAGAATCTTGGATTTATCAGCCGTGCTTCGCGGCGTTTCGTATTACTCAAACGCCATCTAGCGTGGATCTTTCGAGAATGCGATGTAACGTTTGTTTCATTTGTTTTTTTTATCTCTCGTGTTTCAGTGAGAAACGGCTACTCCTGCGTTCCTGTTTCTCTCTCTGAGGGTTTGGACATACGATTGAATACGGCAGTGAGAGCGGTGCGTTATGGCAATAATGGTGTTGAAGTGTGGGCCGCCCCGTCCCGTAGTCCACACACTAATCCTACGGTCCACAAGGCTGATGCGGTTCTCGTGACACTTCCCTTAGGGGTGCTTAAAGCGTCAGCGCCACCATCTGCAGTCGCGTTCAACCCTCCACTTCCGGACTGGAAATCTCAGGCGATTCAGCGACTCGGGTTTGGCAACCTCAATAAGGTCGGATATTGCATTAATTACATTCTTTTTTCCCGCAACTTGTTCATTCTATTCTTATCATTCTTTTACTTTCGTTTTATTTTAATACTGCAATCAGCGAAACAAAATATTTTATTTTTCCCTGTTGAAAAGTTTCAAAGTTTCCATGGAACTTAGCGTAAGAGTAGCCATATTTGTCTCGATCATAACAGCAACAATAATGCTCTTTCCCCATTAAGGTCGTACTGTGCTTCGAGCGTATTTTTTGGGATCCAACGGCCAATTTGTTTGGCCATGTTGGAAGTACAACGGCATCGCGGGGTGAGCTTTTCTTGTTCTGGAACTTGTACAAGGCACCTGTTCTCCTCGCCCTTGTTGCTGGTGAGGCAGCCTGCGTCATGGAGAACGTTAGCGACGATGTCATCGTTGGTCGTTGCATTGCCGTCTTGAAAGTAAGGAAACCTTCCCTCTCAATTGCCCCGTTGTGCATATCTCTGCGAAAACTTCGAGAATATTTGCCACTCCGTGAAGTCACCGGAAAAGTCAAAGGAAGCCAAGTGCTCAAAATCACAAGCGCGCATTGTCTCTGGAGGCAGATTCAATCTTCACGAAGTTGGTCGCTTCCTTCTCGTGTTTTTCTTAAGAACAAGGTTTCTCTTCGACAGGGAATTTTCGGCAACCAGGTGGTTCCACAACCGCGCGAAAGCGTCGTGACAAGATGGCGGGCTGATCCTTGGGCCAGAGGATCCTACAGTTTCGTCGCTGTTGGCAGTTCGGGAAGCGATTACGATCTCTTAGCGGCACCGGTTGCTCCACCAGCTCCGCCAAATCAACCGCCAGGAGCATCGCCACCCCAACCGAGAGTATTCTTTGCTGGTAAATAATTCTCATCATTCATTTCCATGTATTACTCGGGATGTCGTTGGCTCAAAGTTGGCGGGAAGTCGGTGAAACACGATTCAGCGTTAATCGCGTTATCATTTCAGGCGAGCACACTATTCGCAACTATCCTGCCACGGTACACGGCGCTTTTCTCAGTGGTTTGCGGGAGGGTGGTCGCATAGCTGACCAACTCTGCGGAAGTCCCTATGCCCCGCCGAATTTACCAACTTCCGGGACGACTACTGGAGGAATAGCGACAGCGACCGCCAGCAATGCCTCCGCTACGTCATAATTTTATTTCAGACCAACACAACCCAACATTCGCATTTCATCTCCTACTCGATCATCATTAAGTTAATTCTCCGTTATGCTGTATGGAAACAACGGCCAAAAGCTATAACTCCGCAAATACCAATTTCTCCATTGTTTATCAATAATCAATAATTTCAATTGCCAATCATCATTTAATCAATTTTACCGTGTGACATTCCATTCAACGAACAATAAACTTTTCATTCAACTTTACACCTTTCAGCATCTGTATGATTACTCCATTTTCCGTAAATCTGGAAAATTGACCAGAAATTCCAATTACAGAATCTCTGAAATCGCTTCGTCAACGGGCGGAACGAGATATCTCGATTTTAATATATACATTCGTCTCAAAAACGTCTCTACTTTGCGAATACTTTTTGCGTCTTCGACGACTATTTTCAGGTCGTAGGAGGACGATTTCTCAAGTGTCCTCTTCGTCGTTTTCACCAAAAGCGTGCAACGCTCCTGAAGATTTTGTCCAGTCGATTTTTCATCGTTTCTATGGAAATAAGTTGCAATTGCGAGCATTGCTAATGGACTGATAGCGATTAAAATCCACAATTTCACTCCGGTGCACAGATAAAAATCGGTTATAGTGCGAATGAGATAAACAGCGTCACCGACGATGTAATAGAAGCACCAGGCTGAAACTTCGTCGTCACCGAGTGTCTCGATAACGAAAATTTGCAGCATCGTCATTTCGACGCTGATACTCGTGCAGAGTATGTGATAAGCGATCATGTATGATAATTCGTTTTTGAAAAAATTCGGTTCCCACATTACGAGAGTCAGGTAAATGGACAATTGTCCGCATTGGGCGATTCCGTAGAGCCAACGAAAACCCGTTAAATCGACGATTGTCAAGCAAGTCATTACACCGAACATCGTTGATAATTGTTTCGTGCATTCGATGAGAAAGCTGTATTTCATCGAGAAGGAACATGTCACGTAGGCCAGTAAAAATTCGTCCGTCATATCGTACATGAAGACACAACTTGCTATCAGTATTGCGAGATTCTTCGCTCTTGGCTGGACGATTTGTTTCATTATACGAGATGGACCGGAAGATCGTGGCTCTCCCGACAAATCAGCGTCGCCGAGACTCGTTATGGGTTTCAAATACATCGCTATGAGTATTATGCCTGAGAGTACGATTACAATCGCCACGGCAATGAATATTGTATTTTGTCCGATGCTCAACGCTTCGGAAACTCGCATTTTCTTCGACGATTCGCTCTGACGAAAATTCGGTCCGCATGTTCTTTCTGGATTCATCGATGATTCCTCTTGGGTATATCGACGCCATGCCGATGAAACGATACTCGCGCTGCAACTGAATATCGCTATGAATGCACGCATCGTCAGTAACTCGTTGAACATCGCGTTTCCTTGAATCCTCGAGCACAAAGTCGCGAGCTTGACGATGTATATGGTCGCACTAACGTCAAAGAGTCCTGAGAATATCATTCTCAGGGCAATTAAGATTGACAAGAGGATCGGATCTTCGATGTGGTAAAGAAAAGGCACAATGCTCATGCCCATCGCGCCAATCACTATTGAATAATGGAGACGCAACTTCTTTATCAGAAAGGGCACCGCTAGGAGATGACTGATAAAGAGACCGCCTGCCGCAAGAATATTTCTGAAATTTTTAAATATTCGCGTTATATCGATAGATAATTTTGTAATGTAAAATGCTACCGATTAATGTAGTTGTGTCTTGACACCAAAATGATTTTAGAAATATGCAATTATTGGATAACGAGAGATATTGTAAAAATACTCTGGGAAAATTTTCAAAAGATTAGAAAGTTCGTCATTAAAAAAATAATTTGTTTCAATGGTGGAAATCGACGACGGATCCACAAAATCACTTTACGTTCCCTAAGACTGCATGAAAATTTTTAAATTAAGATTTTTCAATAACGAGCTTCCTAACCGTCTTGAATTTTTTTACTGACAGTGCTTTTATAATGAATATCTCTTGTATTGTAATCAATAATTATACACCCCCACTCAAAAATTTGGATACACCAGTCGATATTTCTTGCCGCACTAGAAGTTGCATAACTCCCTCAAAAAAAAGGAACAAAATTAAAAAAAAAATGT
>JABMBS010167669.1:0-12645 GCA_018491695.1 Lissonota sp. PSUC_FEM 10030012 | reverse complement strand
ACACGCGGTATACTTTGCCTGAGAAAATTACCTCGTGCATTCGCCCTTCGCTTAAACGGGTGAAAGTTATACGAGTCCACTGTGTATTTGCTTCGTCGATATCTCTCGTCATTTTCTTCGTAAAATCGAGACAGGGATGCCTGCACTCGTTCATCAGTCGAAGTGACATCATGAGCTTGACATCGCGTGTCGCGTGAATGCGCCAGATACATTTTTTCCGTGTAACCACCCGTCGTTTATATCAGAAAGAATAACGTAATGAGAGTAATGCACGCTCTCATCTCATAACTTTTTGGTCAGCAGATATAATGGCCCCATTTGCCGTGTTCGTATATTATTTCCGCTGCACATCGTGGCGAGAGTCGAATACGTATATGTTGGCAATGCCAAAGACACACGTGATCGTGTTCGTGAACGAAGATTTAAAAGAAAAGTATATTCTGATGTAATGAGGATTGAACGATAGCCGCGATAATGATAGTTATTATATGCTCTCGAACTGATAAAATGCTTCAAATTACGTCGAATTTTTGGCATATCGCAGTTCACCACGATCATGAATCTCTACCAACGCGGGAACGTATTCCAATCGCAGGTGTTTTAACTTTCACGCGTTTCATGCAGTCGTTTAATGGTACATTTACAACTTCACCATTAAATACTGTCTACCAGAAATACATTCTACAGCAATGAAACTCTATCATAACAATTTTACCGTATAAATTCATCTCTGGCGAGAAGTTTTCTGGGACATTTGTTATGGATTTCGCAGAGTACTAATTTTCTAGATACTAACTATGGGAAACTTTTTATTTGATACAGATATTATAACGCTATTTAAAGAATTCTGGTAGACGAATAATTGGAACAGCTGTTAATGCTTTCATCTAATGTAGTACGTAGATATTTTTCCGCCCCGAAAGTATCTTATTTCAAGTTGCTCGATAACAAGTTAGTCTCTAAATCTGCTAAATAACCTGCTACGGTTGACGCAAAATATCGAATGCAGAAAAACAAAGAGAAAGAGAGAGAGAGAAAGACTCCGGTGAGAAAATTACAAGCTGGTACGTGCGAAACGGCAAACATACCAAGAGTGCGGGGTGATTACACGCTTCGGTACTACCGTGGCGCATTCTCATCGGCAGCGTGAAGAATTGCGACGCATCGTTGTAATAACACGCGCACGGGGTGCGAGCGTTCGATTATCGAACCTACACACGCGGAACACTCGACATCGGTCACACTATATGTTTGTACTATGCCGAGGGGAGTATCGCTATAAAAGCTATTTCAATTTACGCGCTGAAATTTTACGTGAAAATGATGGAAATTTCATATTGATTGAATTTTCTTTGCGGGACTTTCGAACAAATTTTTATTCTCCGAGACGCGGGTAAGAGAATGGACAAGATAATATAATGCCGTGTATCGGTGCATCGTTGTACGTGAATATATATATACGCGGGTATACGTGAGGCACGAAGTGGCAATTGCTCGCGAAGAAGAATGCGGAATTCCGGCACCGGAATTCCGAATGTTCGGCTTATCGATCGTGTCCATCGAGGATGGGAAACCGTGGGCCTATATATACGTGTACATACGAGCGTCGTGCGAGTTTACCACGGGGCGCAACCATCTTCAATATGCACCAACGACAGACCCCTGACCTTTATTTTCTCCAAAGCCAACTTGAACTGATCGAAAGAGCCTGGAGTATTTGCCCTCCCCGATCGTTGTATTGTACTCTGTTACGTGGCGAATGAAAATTTCATATAAACTCACCGGTAGATGCGCAGAGAGGGGGTGGCGTGGGCGTCGTCGATGGCGAGGGAATTCTCCTAGCTGCGGTAATTAATGCCGCTGCTGGACTGTAACGAGGCACCTGCAGCACAACCGGAGTCTTCACCGACAGATCCACGGGTTCAAGCTGTACCGGCGGTCCCGCCGCCTATTTTTTTGAATGGAAAAAAAATTGCAGATGAAATTAATCGTTCGTTAATTTTGGCACGGTACAAAGCAAAAAATTTTCAAGGAATTTAAAATTCCGGCTTGAAGGGACACAAATGAACACCGTAACAATTTAATGCCAAATCAAATTGGAAAGGAGCTTGAATGAGGTGCATATTTTTCGTTAACATTGTTATACCTGTTAAATGTAATTTGTGAGAAAACCGGTATCCTGTCGTAGAATGAAAGACAAATTAATGTGGTGCTAACAATGTAACGCCCCGTTGATCGCGCATAAATCTAGGGTGCGATTAACAGGGAATCTACTTATTTGCCAAGGATGACTCGAGAAAATAAAGAAATAGATTAATCTGATACGGTTATGCGAATAAAAAGTTACTCTATAAACACCTTATATCCGAATCATCTAGTGGCTGTATCAGAGATCGGATCTTAATTCCGTGAAGATTCTCGGCTTTATAATATTGTATAGAAAATAAAGGATGCACAGGGTATAGGAGGAATGGGAGTCATGGGACGTCGGTTATTCCCGACGTATGAAGCCCGAGACGAAGATGATGAAGAAGAAGAAGAACCGTGCATAATACCTAATGAGCCTATCTACGTAATAACGCGTAATTGCCCCGAGCATGCTCGATCCCCGTCGATAATTCTAAGCACGTCTCTGCGCTCTGTACACGCTCGGTTGAACTTACGGGGAAAGGCCATAACGTATATCCCAAGATTATTATACATACACTATGTACTATCATCTGCCACACGACTTTTAATAACATTATTATTTTGAGACACTCTGTCCCCACCTCTGTTCTTCTTTGTCGCCCCTTTCTCTCGTCTCAAATTAGTATGATAATCATCGTAGATACAGATAAACAAATTTAAAAAAAAAACTTCTTAGAATGGCTAACCAATTTGTTTGGAACAAATGCGTTTCGAGACGCGTCAGTTGGTTTGGTCCCTCTCTCTCTCTCTCTCCAACTTTTTCACGCTCCTTAAACCGCATGTACATCGGACCACCGCGGTACCTTTTTGCTTTTTCATTCCGAACTCATCGTGCCGATCCCGGCGGGAATATCGCTTTAACTTTTTTTCCGGTGAGTTTTGACGCAGCGCACCCGGCAAACAGGTACACACTCGATCGCGAGTTCTTCCCTGAGAGCGCGCAGTGTCGTCGTGGAGCCCGAAGACTCGAGAGATCAAACGAGATCGTTCTCTTTTCGCGAGAACTTGCTTTCCTCCCCTGGGAGCAGGATAAGGAGCAAGCAGGTTTGGAGATTTCCCCGCGACACCCCGCGCACAACTCCCGTTTTGTCGAGCGTGATTCCATCTGGTTTTCTGGATCAAACGCTCATTCGATTCGCGAGTTATCGTGAAAAGGGTCATTCTCGATCTGAATCCCTGCCACGTTCGCGCGTTTTCTCTCGTTACCGAGATGGCAAACGCGGTTAACACGCGAGAGATGGCGATCAAAGAGAAACAAACGGCTCAATTCCGGGGAGAAGGAGATGTTTATGATGCCCATTATGAACATCTTTATTTGGCAGATACTTATTCTCTTGGGCTTGTTACACTCGTTAGTGAAACGGAGGCGGCAATTCGCATGATGATCTCGTCATCGTGTTTCGGTGGTTTCTCGCACGAGGATCCGTTATATCGAAGAAAAACACCGGACCAAAGGCAACTCACCTCTCGAAAGTATTTTTGTTGCACTGTAATGGGGGAGACGCTGCTTTTTGCAATTGAATAGATGAATCGCCTCATTAATTGTAGATATTTGACTCTAAATTTGGAAACCGGTTAATTTGATCCAGTGACACCGTAAAGGGTTTCTAATAGTTGTCCCATTGATGAATGTACCATTACAATGTTTTCACCAACTCCAAGGCAGCGTTTGTTACTATTTCATGGCGAAGAGTCGAGCGCCAATGCCATTTGTGGTGTCCGAATCGCCAAAGAAGTACCGAGGGAATGTACCGCGAGTACATATAGTCTTGGCTGGACCTCACACCCAGATTGATCGGAGTTTTATGATAATGAGGACCAGAGAGGCGGGTGAGCACGCATATTATGGGAAACTCAAGAATTCCTAAAGGACGAGAGACGCGTTACATCGCTTCGGGAATGAAAGAGGAAGGCCCCCGCGTATACAGCGGTACATTTAATCCGGTTTCAGCGTTTCTGCCACCGTCTTTTACCTTTTATAAATAGAGACATCAGCGTTGTCGAGAAAAGACCGAAAGCGCGGTAGAATATATTCCGTAGCCACAAATCATCTCTTGTGAAGCTTTCTCTGTCTTTCGCGTTCTACCTAAACTCCATCATTCTCCACCTCGTGTATTTCTGCAAATATGGCGTAACCAAATACCTTACGAACTGTCGGAGTTAGCATCGGCTCGCTGCATTAATTACATTTCGAATCATTCGAAGAGCAAGTATTTCATGCCGATTCATGAATATCTCTGAAGATTCCTCGTTGAATAACAGGTACTCGATTCCAGAAATTTTTTTTCTTATACATTGTTCTATCTGCAACATTTATCGCGGCACATGCAAGCCGTCAAATGAAAAGTTTATTAGTAATTCTCGACTCGGTTGTCCGAGAATTATCAACAGAGGGTGAGAATATAATTTGAAAGATGAAATTCTTCGTACAGAGAATCAAAGAGTGAACGGCAAAGAGCCGTTAGCGAATTTAATGGTACCCACGAACAATATGATAGGAGCAAAAAAAAAAGATGTAAAATTAATAGTCAACGTGACTAATAGCTCAATAAAGAGGTATGAAAGAGACTGCCTTGAAGGAGCATGAAAGCGTCTCATTCGTGGGGTATATATAAACCAGTGGACCGGACTGATGAGAAGCATCTCATCTCGGGGAAAACTCGGTCGAACTTGTCATTGATCGAGCGAGCAGGAAGCGCGGCTCGAGATGAAGAAGCAGTGGAACCAAAGAAGAAGAAGATGAAGACGGTGGCGGCGTTAGACGAAAGATAGTACATTTCCTTGCTCGCTTTCTGGGCACCCACGCTCAGAGAGAAAGCGAGAAAGAGAGCGGTGTTTCATCCGCTGTGAAAATATGAATAAGCGAGGCCGAGAGGGCGTGCTCTCTATCGCAAAGTCATCCCCTTTGTGAGGTCTTAGCTCCGAGTATTCTGTGTGTGCGCCAGCTACTATATCCTCTCTGTGTTTCTGAGTGTATATACTCAGAAAGAATATGAGTGCGGCGAGTGTACAGAGTGTGGCCCAACCCTTTGCGAATAAAGAGAGCTGCTACGTTGAGGAAGATCAAAGCAGGCGCGTGAAGGAAAGAGCTCTCGAGCGCCTATTTCACAACACGTACAAACCTCCAGTGGGTAGATCCATATATAAACGTATATGTATTCATATACTTTTCAGAATGCTCGAGATAGCCATTGCAAAAAGAAAAAGCTCTAAATACAGTAGAGGTGAAGAGCGTTGGAACCGCGTGACTTGTTTAACAAGTACGTAATTAGACTTTAATTAAAATTAACGAAATTCCTCCTATTCCTTCCCGTATACAATTATTCATTATGTGCGCGTGCTCGAGAACATCAGATCGTGCTAACCAAGTCTCGATACTTTCGACATCGACGTCGTATTTTTTCTTTCGTTCTCTTTTTTTTTTTAGCTACCGCTGCTTTATTGATTTTAAAGTCTTGGAGCGTCGCTTAAATTCCCTCTGCCGTGCTGACGGTGAAATATCGCAGCGACTTAATTACGGTATTACTTTGCCTCTTGCCAATATTATTATATGCCAAAATCAGAAAAAAATGACTGATGGCGCAATCAAGAAATTCAAACCGGAATTCACCTGTGTCTGTAACAGCGGTGGAATACACCGACTATTTCTCCCTCTCATTCTTCATTTCGAGTATATTATGGGGTATACAACATACATCATAATATATCAGGTATCGGTACGATGCTGAAACGAGTTAGCATGCCCCCAACGGTATAGCTATATGACTCTAGTGAAGTGTTGTTACTTTCTGACTGTATGTGTATGTCTATATGCAAAGGGTACAGTATGCAGTAAATAGTATTCATAAGTAGCAATACATTACAAGACTCGTGAGGGAGAAAGAGGGAGAGCAAGAGGAGAAATTACAATATTCATTCGCGACGATCGGGGTTGCCGCCTTGCTCAAACCACTGCAACGCATGCACGTTTGTGTACTCCTTAGCTTCGATTGCGATGATAAATCAAATACCCCTTCTCCAAGACGCTGCAAATCTATCGTGACTACAAGACTTTTTTCTCCCAACGCTGATGCTGTACGGCTCCCAGCAAGATAGTGCATGGGTCGTGTTAAATTCATTCGATATGAGGAAGAAACGAGAATGTCTATTCTCTAGGTATAATCAGACAGCGTACGGAGTCTCTCGTATCATCAAATATGACCATGTGCATTCAGATGCGGTAGTCTTGAAAAAATTGTAGCAAAAATTACACAAGTTATTATTATCCGAGTAAAAAAGAGAACTGTAAACGTTCAAACACGATCTTCAACTGAGAAGATCGGGAAAAGCGCGTGTTCACCATGAGATATACGAGATGATTGAGCGATTTCAATCGTGCGAATCGATCCCGAAGGGAAAACAAAAAAAGTAATAATGAAAACGAATTGACGTGCCGCCGACTTCTGATCTTTCGATACGCAAAATTCATGCTAATTAGTTAACCGATCGTTCTCAACGTGAATTAATCGCTCTGGACGAGTCGATCGGGACTGTCGATCAAAATGTGAAAGCGAAATATACGGTAGGTAAGTTTCAATGTATCCTCTCATACCGACCACATTTTATCATTCTTGCATCACGATATATGATAAGTGATTGATGTACATACGGGGTGGAGAGACGGAATAGCGCGAATTCACGGGGTGTGCTTGGGCGATCGTGAGAAATTTTTAATGCAGCGGAGATTAGACGTTAAGAGGCACAGGAGAGAACATAAAGATACGTGTAGGATGGCTCGTAACGTAGGGAAGATTTAAGGAGAGAAAAAAAAATGTACGTACGTAGGAAATACGCGGAAGGCTCTAATTATATGGGCTGTACTCCGTGGAGCATTCAGTGCTGCCGGTTATACTCTAGACGCTGGAAGCGCTACTGAGAGATCGAGGAAGCAAACTCGAACCGTTGGTGTACGAGCAAACGAGCGAGTCCTCGCCTCTTTTCTCGCTTAACAACTCCATTAACACGTTCTTCGATCTAATTACGTGCGGTCAGTGAAGATATAATCGTTGTTCTCAGTGTGCAAACTTCGCTTTGCCTCTTCGCGTTTACGCGCACCGTTGACCGCGGGTAGAACACATCTTTCGATACGGCATGTATAACAATAAAGAACGAAATATAACGATATGCGTGTGTGTATGTGCGTGTCCAATATCATCGATACTCGAATTCCTGCGAAACGAATCACAACAAAGCGTCAAGACAGATTGATAGAGTGAACGAGGGGAAAAAACAGGGAAGCACCGAGAGCTTCGTTCATGCTGAGATTTTTGATAACCTGATTTTCAGAGTTATTACGATACGGCTGTATATAGAGAGATTATATAGTAATAATTGTACGAAGAAATCAGATTCTTCGATGCTATACCAAGTAGGGGGATATTATATTTCGGTCCAATTAAATTTCTTTACAACGCACACAAACATCGTCCAATAACGCACTACCCGTAGCAGTAATAATATTTAATGGTCAGAAATTATTTTTTGTGTCAGACGCGTTTCGCGTCGGTCAGCATCAAAATCAACGAAAATAATGATCCGTTATTAGGGGGAGCTGCTGTTTGAATGCTCCTTAAGATGAAGCACGCATGCATGAGAAAGAGAGAGAAAGATGGATATATACAGGGATGTGGATGATGCTGACGGTATTGTACGTGGCAAACGAGAGTATTTCAAGATATATTTATAACTACCCGCGAAAGATGTACGAGAGGATCGAGTAATTGGCACGATTGAATCATTAAGCGCCTTTGACGTATAATCGTTGACATATATAACATGATGAAGTCATTATACTTCGCGGTTAATTGTCGGTAGCTATAAGAATGGTAGATCTTTAACGGCAAAGCGTAATTCGTTTTATCGAGCGTGGACCGATTTATAGTTTTTTTTTAATCATCTATAATTTCATTGAGAAATCGTCTTATCTCCCAACATGTTGAAAGGCGGAAGTAAAATGAATCGATTTCGGCTGACGAATAGAAAGTCATGAGTGCGAGCTGCTAGTAACGAAAGATCCAGATGGAGGATTGTATTCATGTATCTTTAACAATCGCTAATTGGAACGATCGCAGATGTCGGATCATTTAGTGAGGGGACAATAATCCCATATGCGTTGACGCGCCAAATTATCATGCCTTCGGGCGTCAATGATGATCCTTATAAAAAAAGGGCATTCCCACACATCGTGATCGTCAAAATGACGAAGAGTCTTTTCTCGCACAGTCGTGCTGCGCGAAGTAAGATGCCTCGAAAGATTTTGCTTATCCGCGAGTATCGAAGTTAGGAGTTCCGGGTTCTCGTCGTCGTCTTCGTCGTTGTCCTCATCGTTGTTGAGAATTCATTCAAATTTACCGTAATCTCGCGCCCGTTGCCTTGCAGTAAGTTACGCACGACTTTTATATATACTCATTCCAAACACGCGCTGCACCATAGTGCACACGGAGGCGCAAATTCTACGAGGAAAAACCAGTTTGATATGCGAGAAGCTAATGGAAAAAGTGGGATGGAGAAAAATGAAAAGATTTATTTAAGAAAAAAGTACAGAAACACGAAATAGAGAAGAAGAAAAGCATGCAAAGTGTAGAAACAGGGAGATCAGTGTTAAACACGGAAAAAAAGAAACAGCGGAAATCACCGCATAAACTAGATACAAAATAGGGTGACATGTCAAGAGACGCGGCAGCGTCACGACGCCAAGTATTAAAAAAATTTAATTTTACAATAGAAAAGAGTAATGTAGATCCTTTCCTACAAAAATGATGACTTTTTCTGTACACACTGAGATTTTGACAGAGTACACTCGGTTAATTGGAATTTGGTATATGAATATATCAGTGTTTCCAGTATAAAAAAAAATTCTACTGTAAAATTTAAATGAGATCACTGATTTTTTTTTTCCGTAAATTGTAAAACTTTTTTTTTCGCCAATAAAATAATACGCAAGATACAAAGGAACAAAGAGATAAAGAGAAAGATTTCTCATTGATGCAACTTAAGGGAGAGGTCATTCGTTTGCGAAGATCGGCAGCATTGGAACTAATGGCGAAATATAGAGATACAAAAGCGCCAAGATCCACCAGAACACTACGCATACCTTCTCGATATCTACTGTACAATATATGTATATTGGATAAAAGAGAGGATATTGGATAAAAGAGAGGAGTACTACCGATCGGGGAAACGATCGGGCGGCAAAAGAGAGATTCGCGCTTTACCGTGTGCCGAAGGCTTTTTCACCGTCGCGGTGTCCCTTCAGAGGATCCCGTTAAGGTGGCTCCGCCGGCTCCTATAACCGCGCGCACCTTCATGCAACTTCTGTTTTCTCATCCAGCCGCAAGCATTATATGCGCGAGAAACATCGCGCAGGGAGATCTAGCGTGTGTGCACGATGAAGCAAAGAAGCGGAAGAAAATCGAACGGACAATGAGCTTGTGCCGCGCGCAAAGTCAGAAATGACATTTGAGCCACTGTAACTCTTTCATGTATATATGTGTGTAATACCGATCTCGCCACTTCGATGCTTTCCGCTTATCCCAACGTTTGTTCGAGAAGTTCAAGAAGAATGACGAAGAAGCATTGGCTCGTTATCGCTACCTTACGAATAGTCTGCGAAAAGGAAGAGGAGTCTGATGTCGCTTGATTCAAGCTTCAGTGTGGAACCTGAGCGCAAGAGCCCGTGAACTCTCATGACCGGATGCGCAGGCTCCGATTGCGTATTCTTGATCCACGAATAAATATCTTCACACATTTATCCATATGAAAAGATAGTCACGGAAGCACCTGATTCTTTATCAAAAACATCGCCGTTACAATGTAATCACACGGCGGTAATCTTTTTATGAAGAGCGTCAAGAGTTGAAAATTTTTTATCTTTCTTTCACGAGCTGGATATATTATGCTGTACATTCGGCTGATTAAACATGAATTTGAAAAGAAAACAAGACTCTTCCGTGAGGATGGACAATAGAACGTCCGCACGCGCGTTTACTCTTCTATTCATCATTTGCGAGAAAAAATGTGTCGAAGATGAAAGGAATGTATGGAAATACCGACGGGTCATCATTACGAATGTGCGATGCATCTGTGAAGACGAGCTGTCGGTAATTTTCTCTGACAATCAAGGGGGGAAGAGAGAGAAAGCGAGCGAAAGAGCAATGCGGAGATCGATAAGCGAGGAATGATGATCGTGTCTTTTATATTTTTTATTCCCATGCCATACATTCAACGAAACCTAATTCTTTTTACATTTGTGCGTATGGATAAACGTTTTGAAATTCCGTTTTTTTTTTTTCATCTTCGACATATAAATGTTCAATCTCACAAACCGATGAATAAAAAGATAAACGCGTGTGGCGTGATCGCGCGTGCGAGCCATTCTCCTGTTGATCCTTACGAAGAGTCTCGTTCTTTTCCCAAATTCATGTTTAATTATCGCCCTAGGCGAGGCTAGAGAGATTTCTAGGATAAATAATATTTCTGAGAGCTGAACGGGGAGGAAGGTAGGCCTTGTATCAGCTTTGCGTTTCATCTCACATTTCGTTCTTCTTTTTCTTCTTCGTCGTTTCATCTCGAGAATCGCGTCGATCCTATAATGAACGGTTGAGCGCCTTTTTTTTACGAACGCTCTTGTACAAGCGCGAGAGTGGTCACATCAAGAGTTTCTCCAGTTTCTTTTCACATACGGAAGCATAGACAAAAAAAACCATGTCTGTAATTCGAAGATTTGGTGGATCGTTAAGAAACCCCGACTCGTCCGAAGGGTCTTCAAATAAACGAAAAAAAAACCCCGTTCTCCGACGCATATATGATACATACACGCAGACAGATATAGATCATACAATAATAATTATTAATTGCGTTAATAATAGAGTGCCCCAACGGAATGATGCGAAATTTCGTGTAATTAATAGTTGCACTTTCATGTGAATAAAAAGCGAGAAGAATAATGAGCAAGAAAATAATTCCCGAGGGTCGAAAAACGAGAGCAAGCAGAATCGATGATGCGCGTACTGCCATAATTATATCGCTCTGGATCGTGAAAGGGTTCGTCAGAATAATACGCGCCATTAATGGTCATTTAATGGAGCACTTTTAATAATAAGAGTCGCGGCTACAACGGAACCGTTTCATGAATCGATTATGATTCGCGTTTTGGTACGATTCGCTGATCTTGCGGTAGCTCGATCCTGATTGCGAAATAACTCGTCCATCACGGAGAACCTCTAGGTGGTCGTACATCTCTCAATACAGGAGTTCACGAACGGACACACACACAATCAGCTTTGAGCAAGCTGTTGCACAGTTGAGGGTCATTGCCGTAAGATCGAATTAGATCTTGCCACGAGAGAAAATATATATCGACAAGAGGAGCTCTCAATTAAAATGCTCTCGATGCAAAGAGCAACAAATGCGGAAAATTGTCGGTTGCAATTTTTATATTGGCCAAAGAGAGATTCCTCCGTAGCAGCTACTGTGATGGAGAATACATTCCGCAATTTCGTGAGGCTGCACTTGTTTTCTCGTTCCACTCGGATGCACCACAACCTTCCCGATTTCACAATCGCAGTGGCAAAAATTTATCCTTCACTATATATATCGAGGTACTCTGATGGTTCTTTCTTCATGAAACACGATCCATAATTTCGTCCAACTCGCGAGCTGCTTTCTTTAAATTAATTAACGTTCGTGTGGTTTAATTTTTCTTCCAACGCCCTGAGAGAGATCCGTTCGATTCGAGAGTCAGTCAAATCGAAATCCAGTCATCGTGCGTGCACATGTCGATATAACGAGCAATTCTGTGTCAACTCATTGTTGTACTATATATAGTATATAATTTCTTTTCGGGCGGATGAATATACCTTCGCGTTTTGAAAGGCGAAGGGAAACACAGCGTCTGCGTCGTTCGCAAGAGAACCTACAATTACTCGCGTGGATCGATCTGACAAGAGGCCCGAGCTAGATCCTAAATAATTGAATGATTGACAGCCGGACGCGGCGAAGGGAGATATACATAGTTTGAGAGCGAGACACAAAGGCCTCTCGCCATTATCCCTATCTGTCTGTCTTACTTGATACGAAAAATCACGCCCAACTCTCATCTAGAGTTTGTTGCCTATTACGCAAGTTACGTACAGTTCTTTATCATGTCTCTCAGGGTCTTTTATTGTAGTGAAGGTTTTTTTCTTTTCATTTACAATACAATATAGCATTTAAAAATTGATCGCACGTAGGCGTTTGTAAATTCGATGAAAATTGAATGAGCTGAGAAAGGACATTAGTGGATACATGCTTCCATATAGGGCATTCCACGCCAAATCGACCACTTTAAAACTTGACCCCTTTCGATTTGGCTGAAACTTTTTTATTTTTTTCCTACCCTATAAAAAAGATTTTTCAGAATTTTTTCAGATTTTTTTA
>JABMBS010166559.1:0-12647 GCA_018491695.1 Lissonota sp. PSUC_FEM 10030012 | reverse complement strand
AAAAAACCAGGAGCTGGTACCTCGATCGCCTGAGAGGGAAAAAAACCTTCTCTCGAGGCAATGGAGAAATCAGTCTCAGATTAAACTCGGTAGGTTCAACACCGGGATCTCGGACTCCGGGTTTCTTTCCGTCCTCCCTGCGTCGCGTTGTCAATCTCATCCTCGTGTAGGCGGGATGAGTATTCGCATAGTGGGCTATTGCATCGGGGGAAATTCATGAAGATTAACAGACTTTATTCGAACTGTTTTTTGGCTGTTTAATATTACGTTATTACTTAAAACGAGGAATTTCCCATATATTTTAGGAACAAAATTGTATGAGCTCAACTCATGTCAAATAATATTTACTATTTTATGTAAATATTGATTGTTTTATAAATGTAAAAAGACATAAATGTCAAACCTGAATCATAATCGGATTCTTCTATCCTTGTTCTTCTTCTTCTTCTTCTTCTTCTTCTTCTTCTTCTTCTTATTGTTCTTCATCCTCCTCTTTGTCAGTGGCTCCAACCCCGTTGTCACTTTCATTATTTAACGAGAAGCTGGTTGATAAGCTGCTTGAATCGGGTGAGGGAGCTCTAGTCCATGATGGGCCTGCTATTTTTGATCAACATATCGAGAGGATGGGTGCGTTTTCTCGACGTATCGATCCAAAATTCTTTATCTTCATCAGCTTCCATCAGCTATCTGCATCGAGCAAATTCATTTCTTCATGCCGATACACTATTTAATCAAATAATACATCAGTGCGAATAAAATCAACACTTATTCATGTATAACATTTTTGTTTTAAACTACAAAAAACTTATTGTTTTCTCCGAATATTGGTTGCAATAACGGATCGGAAGCCCATTTCAGTCTTAGAATTTCTCTGACCGCGTAATCAATCAAGGGTTGAGATCGGAAATACCTCGCGTTATATGCGTCACGAATTTGACTTTTCGAGCAATCACACTTTGCTCAACAAATTTTCCGGAGAACAATACGAGCAGACATAATATATAACCAATCATTATTTTGTAATTTTCAAAAGGCTATTTTGTAGCTAAGCGCTGATTACGGATAATCTATGTTACATCTCGCTCTTTTTCTGTAAACAAATAATTTCTACTTAAAATTTATCCTAAATTTATAGCTAAGCTGAAATTGTACTATTTCAACTTATTTCAATTAACGAAATTCCCCATATATTCACACGGCCGAGCGGAAATCGTCCTCGAATTTCCGCTGACAAATTTCCTGCATTTCTTTATAATAATCCGAGACATCTGCCAAGGAGTGATGCGCGAGGCATCGTGCGATATACCTGTCCTTTTTCATTCCCAAATCCAGCAATTCATATTTTCTCACCGCTCGCGCGTGGCATGCAAAGTCAGCAACTTTGCCCCTCGCCTCGCGCCCACCTAATAAACTCCTTCACCTTTCCAAATCAGTTCCTTACCAATCTTCAACCAATTCACATTACTTGGCCATTTATATTTTGTCTTTTGCTTTGTATAACTTTATCTATTTTGTCATTTGCAACTTGTAATTTCTTTTAAACCTGTATCTCTTGAATATTATCACGAACGGTGATAATATTCTAACATTTATAATTGTATTGACCGATTCTATAATCCATTTGTTCGGCGAATATTGTCGTAAACGGCGACAATATCTTAACTTTGATCTTGTGAAGAATAAATCGTTTTATTACAATCGTCTAATTAAAAATACAGAATTTAGATTTCAATCTATTAATCGAACGACGAATCCCGAATCATTCAATAAACGTCTCAAAAATCAACCTGAGACGTAACATAAATTTTTGGTGTCAGAAAAGGGATTTGTTCGAATTCTGTATATTCGAAAATATTCGTGAAATTAAACCATCGCGTGAGATTTCCGCTAACATAAAAAAATCTCAAATTTGCAAACGTTCACGTATATTGACTCCGTATTCTTGTGAATAATTATATTTTCACAATGCTTGTTAAAATCGTTTATTTTTTTGCGAACATTGGGTATTTTCAAACATTTATATTTTTCACGATGCTCGTTAAAACGGCGTAATTTTTGTGCAATTTTTGTGACTCTTTTATGACTTCCGTGTAATTTTTGTACAAGTATCAAATTCCTGTGCAAATTTCGTGACTTTTCGCATAAATTTTTCGTGTGAAATCTTTTGTGGAAATCTTGTACGATTTTATATAAAATTCGTGACTTTTCGGTCATTCAACGCAAAAGGTGCTGCGTTGCGCGAAGTTCATCGACTAGTCATCGCTGCGTCGACGTCATCGTCGAAGACTTTTTGCAACGAGCATGCAGGGTTATTCCGGCTGTGAAATATCATTGTACGGGACAGCATGGATTGGATCACGAAAGCATTGGACTCTATTCCTGAGTTCGATGGGACAAACATTCCAATTGAGGAGTTTATTGCTGACATGGAGCACGCAGTAGACAGCCTCGAAACGTCAGAGCTAGATGAGTTCCAATATCTGCTCATCGGAAAAATAAAAGGCGACGCTCGCCGACGCTCACCTGAAATGGGGAACCTACGAATCAGTCGCCATGTTTCTACTTGACCTTCGTTCATTATATTCCCCAAACCAGAGCACTCTTGCTCTTCCAGTGGAATTAGCCAACATTGCGCAGAGGTCACGTGAACCAATAATGGAGTAAGCCACCCCAAGAAAACGGGACCCCAAGGAAACCCGTATGACTACGGTAGTCGCGTTGGCGACATCCACGATGAGCTGCTCAAATATATAGCTGAGGAGCATTATTGGAGCCACCACGAAATCGGCGCTTCCCGGTACAAAGTCGTACGATATGCACTCAAATGCTTTGCAAGTGGGCTACACTTGGAGCTAGCCCACTATGTTGGGTATAAACAACCCGAATCACTCGAGGAAGCTGTGTACCATGCGTACGAAGCGGAAGATATGTTTCGAACTAGAAACAACGAGAAGCTAAATCGAGCTAGGTTTAGTGCGAACCGTCCGAGCGTCCTGCACTCCTCATCCGAAATTCACCCATGGTACGGCATCGAGCATAAGGTGTCCAATCCCTATCGCAGGAATTTTGTCAGACAGGATGACGATGGATGCGTCTTTCGGAGCGCTAACGACTCTTCGACACGTTCTTGAACAAATTCGCTGACATTCAAAAAGGAGGTTGAGACCGGGGAGGAAATCCCAGCAAAGTCGTCATTCATCGCTGTAGAGGATGCGCGCGAAATTAATCAACGCCCATTACCAAATGTTAACTACTGGATGGAGGATGAGGTACGTAAATCTCCTTGCAGACGACCTCGTCTTCGTCTTACGTCGTCCAGTTCGCGGTCCGGTATTGGAAAAACGATGCCCTCAACCAATACAAAAGATCAGAGCTCAACCGCAGACGCAAATTGTCGTGTCTTGTGAGGTAATCAGTAATAACGAGGTATCGCTTCAATTTCTTGCACGTTTATTCACACGTTTCTGTTTACAATATTAAACCGCTCTCTCGGCGCGTCGGGAGCAAACTGGATGATGCTCTCCTGTGCTCGCGCGCTTCCCAAACCGTATAATTATAATGTGAGAATTATAATACACCACAACTCTTCCCTCTTAATTTATTGCCTTACTTTTTTAATCGTTCAGAACGTCGCAATCCCATCGGTGCATTATCGTTGACCGACCTGGTATCGCTTACAGCGCTGACGTTCGCTTTCGGGTACCTAACGATTTGATCGATATGTCGCTTCCAGATTTTTCCAGATACAGTTTCAACTCTATACGTTACAGGGGACAATTTCTGTATGATTTTACCTTCGGCTCGCTTATCGTTACCTGTGCTAAAATCATCGACCATCACTCTCTCGCCGAATTGCAATTCGACATTTCGCTTACCATTTTTGTCTTTAATTTGAGTTAGTTGCTTATCAGCAACATTTCCTCCGACGTCTGGCCTAAGCAAATCGAAACGAGTTCTTAATTCCCGTTTGTATACCATATACGCTGGCGTTCTTCCCGTCGTACAGTGTTCGGTCGTTCTATAATCGAATAAAAATAAGCTCACCGCCTGCTGTAATGATTTGCCGCTCTTTACAATTTTATCTACTTTATCCTTAAACGTCTCTACAAAATTTTCCGCTGCCCCGTTCGTTGCAGGGTGGTGCGGTGCGGTGAAACTGTGTTTAATGCCGTTTTTATTTACAAAGTCCTGGAATTCATTGCTCGTATATTGAGTTCCGTTATCGGTAACGAGATGTCTCGGTAGACCATGCCTCACGATTATTTTTTTAAATTTTTCAATCACTTTCGACGCTTGCGTGCATTTGTGCATGTCAACTACTTCCGGCCATTTTGAATATGCATCTATGATTATCATGAACATATGTCCATGGAATGGGCCTAAGAAGTCTGAATGAATTCTGCTCCAAAACCTATCAGGGTGAGGCCAAGGGGTCAGAGGTACACTCGCAGGTGCTTTTCTCTCTCGCACACATACCGTACACGCCGCAACCATATTCTCGATTTCACTGTCGATGTTCGGCCACCACACGTATGACCTTGCCATCATTTTTATTTTCACTATTCCGAAGTGTGATGCGTGAAGTTCTCGGAGAACACCTTGTTTTAGTCTTTCTGGAACCACCACTCTATACCCCCACAACAGACACCCTTTATCCACTGACAATTCATCTCGCTTCATGTACAATTTTCTCTCCTCCTCACTCAGCTCGTCTACCTTTGGCCATCCTGTTTTTACGCATCGAATAATCCTATTTAACAATTTATCGCTTTTGCTCTCTTTCGCAATCTCTCTTGCATTCAGCATATCGCTTTCCTCTATGTAATTTATCGCAGTGAATTCTTTGTCAAAAACTGGAGTCGCGTCATCGATAGGGAGCCTCGATAGCGCGTCGCAATTAGTGTTTTTTTCTGATTTGATATATTCGATCGTATATGAAAATCTCGATAAGAAATATGCCCATCGTTGCAGCCGACTAGCTACCGTGAGTGGGATTTCTTGTTTTGGGCCAAAGATATGAGTCAGAGGTTTATGATCAGTTCGTAAAATTATTTGTTTACCGAAGACGTAATTATAAAATTTTTTAAATCCGAATACTATCGCACTGGCTTCCTTATCGATTACGGCTCTGTTTAGTTCGTTGTCTGGAATTATTTTTGATGCGAATGCTATAGGTCTCTCAGATTTATCTTTGTATCGATGTGATAATATCGCTGCTATTCCGTATGCTGATGCATCGCACGCCAAGACTAATTCCTCGTTGGGATCAAAGTGAGCTAGAACCCTCGGCGATGCTAACTCTGTTTTCACCCATTTAAATGCCACTGCACATTCGGCATTCCATTTAAATTCACTTTGCTTAGCACATTCGTACAAAGGCTTAAGCTTTTCGGCCCTGTTCGGTAAGAATCTGGCATAGTACGTTATTAATCCGATAAATGACTCTAATTGTTTTTTATCTTTCGGTATCGGTGCGTTAACCATTGCCTTGACTTTCGCTTCCGATTTGTGAAGTCCATTTTTATCGATTACGAAACCCAAAATATCTAATTGATCTTTGAAGAAATCACATTTATTGATGTTTACTTTAAAACCGGACTCTTCTAATCGTGCAAATACCGCGTGGAGGACTTGTAAGTGTCGTTCATCGTTGATACCGGTGCAAAATATGTTGTCAAGGTATGGTATCGCCCCCTTGATGCCCACCAAACATTGCTCTATTTTTCGCTGAAAGTCTCCCGGCCCTGATGCGATCCCTTCTGTCATTTTCGTATACTTGTACAATCCTTTATGCGTAATTATTGTGAGATAGTCTTGACTTTTCGTGTCCACCGGGATCTGCATATACGCGTGCTGTAGGTCTATTTGTGAAAATTTCTCACCGTTTTGTAGTGCTAAGAAAATTTCGTCTATCAATGGCAATGGGTGCCGGTCCATTACTAAGCAAGGGTTTACCGTGAGCTTGAAATTTCCACAAATTCTTACAGTTCCGTTCGACTTAATTACCGGTACAATTGGAGTCGCCCAATCACTAATGTCAACTTTCTTCAAATGACCTAATGCTTCTAATCTTTTTATTTCGTTTTCGACTTTTTCTGTCAGTGCGAAGGGCAGATGTCTTGCTTTGAGCGCTCTCGGTTGTGCATTCTCTCGTAATGTTAGTTTTAAGGCACCTTTATTATATAATCCCGTTCCCGGACCAAATAACTTTGGAAACTTGCTCGGAAATTCTTTAATAACATCGCTAAAATCGATTTTATAGCAGCTCAGCGTATCGCTTGTTGATTCATTCAAGGGTAATGGCCAGAGTGCCAACGCCTGTAGCCATTGTCTACCAATTAACGTTGGTCCCGAACCCTTCATTATTATCATTTTTAACGTTGCCCTTTTTTTTCCTAACTTGTCCTCTAGTCCTGTCATAATGCCTACATGTTCCAGTGGCACTTTACCGTATGCTGTTAGAGGCGTATTTAACGTTTCCATTCGTGTACTAGGAAAATATTTGTTTTTGTTTTTTTTCCGACATTATCGTTACGTAAGTTCCTGTATCTATTTCCATCTTTACTACAATTCCGTTTACAATAACATCGATATACATTGGTTTCGCGTTCGTACTATTTTTTTTTTTCATTTACGTTACTGACTCTTATTTGGTTGATACTGATGTCCTCTGTTTCTAGTCAGAAGAAGTCTTCTGACGATTCCTCTGACGACTCTCTTCCCTTCTGCTCCGTTTCTTGCTCTGACGTTGCTTCGAGGTGTTGGACGTCGGATTTCTTCGTTCTGCACATTGTTGTCAGGTGTCCTCTCTTGTGACATGTTTTGCATGTCTGGTACCGTTGAAAACAATCTCTTGCCAGATGATTGTCCTTCCCACAGCAGTAACAGGTGATTTTCCGTTGGTCCGAGTTTTGATTGCTAACGTCGACTGTGGGTTTTTTTCTCGACGCTCCTCTCGAGTACTGCCTGCTGCCTCTAAACGGCCCCCGTACATTTTTGTAAGGCCGTTGTTGCTGTGACTGTTGCGTCCATTGTACTGAATTCATCGTGCTCGTACTCGGCATTCCTGATTCCTTCAATTTATCCGTCGTCGTTGCGTCCTTCTCCGCCGTTTCCATTTGTGTAGCGATTTTATACGCTTTCTCGTATGTTAGGTTCTCTTCTTGGAACAGCGCTTTCTTCGTCGCATGATCCCTGAGGCCGCACACAATTTGATCTCGCACCGCATTATTTACATCCGTAAAGTTACAGTGTAATGAAAGTCGCTTCAATCTTGCAGCAAACTCTGCCACGGATTCCGTTGTTGCTTGTTGTGCCTGGTGAAATTTGCATCTCTCCATAGCCTCAGAAGGTTTGGGATTTAAATGCCCTTTGATGAGCGCAACTAATTCGTCATACGTTTTTGTGCTTTGCTTGGCAGGTGCACATAAATTCCTTACCAAACTGTATATTTCCGGGTTTATTTTCGTCAACAAAACTGCTGCGTGCTTTTCCTTCTTCACGTCGTTTGCTATGAAATACAGCTCTAGTCGTTCCGTGTATGTTTCCCAGTCGTCTTTTCCTAATACAAACTCTAGCTTTGACGCTTTGTGTTCTGTCATTGTTTGGATTATCTGGAGGACTATGCTTGTTTCGTTTTGTTTCGTTTCTCGTTTAAGCTGTTCGTCGTTTACGTGAACCTTCAAGATATTTCGTAGTTGGTCGATCCCGCTATTTTCGTCGAATTTTACACCCAAGTCCGACAGTAAGGTAATTAACTGTGCCTTCGTGCGCGTATAAATCCAAGATGTTTTTGTGTAGTCAATGTTGTGGCTTGTTATCTCTCTTTCTGTTTCTTCTCTACTCGTTCCTGATGCCATGCCAGTGGCGAAATATTTTAGAACGAATAATACTTAGCGCATTTTATTTTTAATAATATTTCGGAGTAAAGCGGTACGAATTCCGGTTTTTTATAAATTTGCGTTTATATTTCACATTTTCATTGTGCCTTTTCTGACTATTATCTTGTTCGCGATTGCCGTGTGACTACTATATGCAGTGGATCTCAAATGCTCGGACTGCATCCAATCACTTTTTCATACTTGTTAACTACACTTTCGAATACGGAGTTCGATTTTCCTCGTCGCCAAAATTGTCGTGTCTTGTGAGGTAATCAGTAATAACGAGGTATCGCTTCAATTTCTTGCACGTTTATTCACACGTTTCTGTTTACAATATTAAACCGCTCTCTCGGCGCGTCGGGAGCAAACTGGATGATGCTCTCCTGTGCTCGCGCGCTTCCCAAACCGTATAATTATAATGTGAGAATTATAATACACCACAACTCTTCCCTCTTAATTTATTGCCTTACTTTTTTAATCGTTCAGAACGTCGCAATCCCATCGGTGCATTATCGTTGACCGACCTGGTATCGCTTACAGCGCTGACGTTCGCTTTCGGGTACCTAACGATTTGATCGATATGTCGCTTCCAGATTTTTCCAGATACAGTTTCAACTCTATACGTTACAGGGGACAATTTCTGTATGATTTTACCTTCGGCTCGCTTATCGTTACCTGTGCTAAAATCATCGACCATCACTCTCTCGCCGAATTGCAATTCGACATTTCGCTTACCATTTTTGTCTTTAATTTGAGTTAGTTGCTTATCAGCAACATTTCCTCCGACGTCTGGCCTAAGCAAATCGAAACGAGTTCTTAATTCCCGTTTGTATACCATATACGCTGGCGTTCTTCCCGTCGTACAGTGTTCGGTCGTTCTATAATCGAATAAAAATAAGCTCACCGCCTGCTGTAATGATTTGCCGCTCTTTACAATTTTATCTACTTTATCCTTAAACGTCTCTACAAAATTTTCCGCTGCCCCGTTCGTTGCAGGGTGGTGCGGTGCGGTGAAACTGTGTTTAATGCCGTTTTTATTTACAAAGTCCTGGAATTCATTGCTCGTATATTGAGTTCCGTTATCGGTAACGAGATGTCTCGGTAGACCATGCCTCACGATTATTTTTTTAAATTTTTCAATCACTTTCGACGCTTGCGTGCATTTGTGCATGTCAACTACTTCCGGCCATTTTGAATATGCATCTATGATTATCATGAACATATGTCCATGGAATGGGCCTAAGAAGTCTGAATGAATTCTGCTCCAAAACCTATCAGGGTGAGGCCAAGGGGTCAGAGGTACACTCGCAGGTGCTTTTCTCTCTCGCACACATACCGTACACGCCGCAACCATATTCTCGATTTCACTGTCGATGTTCGGCCACCACACGTATGACCTTGCCATCATTTTTATTTTCACTATTCCGAAGTGTGATGCGTGAAGTTCTCGGAGAACACCTTGTTTTAGTCTTTCTGGAACCACCACTCTATACCCCCACAACAGACACCCTTTATCCACTGACAATTCATCTCGCTTCATGTACAATTTTCTCTCCTCCTCACTCAGCTCGTCTACCTTTGGCCATCCTGTTTTTACGCATCGAATAATCCTATTTAACAATTTATCGCTTTTGCTCTCTTTCGCAATCTCTCTTGCATTCAGCATATCGCTTTCCTCTATGTAATTTATCGCAGTGAATTCTTTGTCAAAAACTGGAGTCGCGTCATCGATAGGGAGCCTCGATAGCGCGTCGCAATTAGTGTTTTTTTCTGATTTGATATATTCGATCGTATATGAAAATCTCGATAAGAAATATGCCCATCGTTGCAGCCGACTAGCTACCGTGAGTGGGATTTCTTGTTTTGGGCCAAAGATATGAGTCAGAGGTTTATGATCAGTTCGTAAAATTATTTGTTTACCGAAGACGTAATTATAAAATTTTTTAAATCCGAATACTATCGCACTGGCTTCCTTATCGATTACGGCTCTGTTTAGTTCGTTGTCTGGAATTATTTTTGATGCGAATGCTATAGGTCTCTCAGATTTATCTTTGTATCGATGTGATAATATCGCTGCTATTCCGTATGCTGATGCATCGCACGCCAAGACTAATTCCTCGTTGGGATCAAAGTGAGCTAGAACCCTCGGCGATGCTAACTCTGTTTTCACCCATTTAAATGCCACTGCACATTCGGCATTCCATTTAAATTCACTTTGCTTAGCACATTCGTACAAAGGCTTAAGCTTTTCGGCCCTGTTCGGTAAGAATCTGGCATAGTACGTTATTAATCCGATAAATGACTCTAATTGTTTTTTATCTTTCGGTATCGGTGCGTTAACCATTGCCTTGACTTTCGCTTCCGATTTGTGAAGTCCATTTTTATCGATTACGAAACCCAAAATATCTAATTGATCTTTGAAGAAATCACATTTATTGATGTTTACTTTAAAACCGGACTCTTCTAATCGTGCAAATACCGCGTGGAGGACTTGTAAGTGTCGTTCATCGTTGATACCGGTGCAAAATATGTTGTCAAGGTATGGTATCGCCCCCTTGATGCCCACCAAACATTGCTCTATTTTTCGCTGAAAGTCTCCCGGCCCTGATGCGATCCCTTCTGTCATTTTCGTATACTTGTACAATCCTTTATGCGTAATTATTGTGAGATAGTCTTGACTTTTCGTGTCCACCGGGATCTGCATATACGCGTGCTGTAGGTCTATTTGTGAAAATTTCTCACCGTTTTGTAGTGCTAAGAAAATTTCGTCTATCAATGGCAATGGGTGCCGGTCCATTACTAAGCAAGGGTTTACCGTGAGCTTGAAATTTCCACAAATTCTTACAGTTCCGTTCGACTTAATTACCGGTACAATTGGAGTCGCCCAATCACTAATGTCAACTTTCTTCAAATGACCTAATGCTTCTAATCTTTTTATTTCGTTTTCGACTTTTTCTGTCAGTGCGAAGGGCAGATGTCTTGCTTTGAGCGCTCTCGGTTGTGCATTCTCTCGTAATGTTAGTTTTAAGGCACCTTTATTATATAATCCCGTTCCCGGACCAAATAACTTTGGAAACTTGCTCGGAAATTCTTTAATAACATCGCTAAAATCGATTTTATAGCAGCTCAGCGTATCGCTTGTTGATTCATTCAAGGGTAATGGCCAGAGTGCCAACGCCTGTAGCCATTGTCTACCAATTAACGTTGGTCCCGAACCCTTCATTATTATCATTTTTAACGTTGCCCTTTTTTTTCCTAACTTGTCCTCTAGTCCTGTCATAATGCCTACATGTTCCAGTGGCACTTTACCGTATGCTGTTAGAGGCGTATTTAACGTTTCCATTCGTGTACTAGGAAAATATTTGTTTTTGTTTTTTTTCCGACATTATCGTTACGTAAGTTCCTGTATCTATTTCCATCTTTACTACAATTCCGTTTACAATAACATCGATATACATTGGTTTCGCGTTCGTACTATTTTTTTTTTTCATTTACGTTACTGACTCTTATTTGGTTGATACTGATGTCCTCTGTTTCTAGTCAGAAGAAGTCTTCTGACGATTCCTCTGACGACTCTCTTCCCTTCTGCTCCGTTTCTTGCTCTGACGTTGCTTCGAGGTGTTGGACGTCGGATTTCTTCGTTCTGCACATTGTTGTCAGGTGTCCTCTCTTGTGACATGTTTTGCATGTCTGGTACCGTTGAAAACAATCTCTTGCCAGATGATTGTCCTTCATTCATTTCAGCACCTTTGTCACCTTGAGCGAGCGCGTATGGCCCCCAAGGGCATGCACGCGCGCGTCGGAAAAGCTAAATTGGAAGAAAATACTTGCTCGGCCTGCCCACGTCCGAAGGACCGTTGCCGGGTCGAGCCGGTACCTTGCTACCCACCGCCAGGTGAATCAAGGAAGAATTATTCCAGCCCAGAGCCAGTCACAGCGGCTTAATATCCCGCACCACCGTATAGAGTTCAATTCCGCTCGCTTGAATTAGCTTAGTGCTATACGGGTGCTCGCGTAGGCCCATAAGTGTCAGGTTATAACATATAATCACATATACTCACTCATATAAAACATATAATCACTCGGAAATAGAAAGAACCGAAAATATAAGTGAACCAGAAATCCGCTACACGATCATAACAGCTGGTCGAGAGACTATAGTGCGCGCAAGAATCATTAACTGTTTTAGAGACTTTAGTGCGTGTGCGAGACATCGTATAAGACTTTGGTATGCGTGTGTGTGTACTCCGACGCGAGGGGAGACGACCAGCGCTCCACGCAAGATAAGAGAAGCCTCTCGTAACTATCGGGCGCGGGGAATTCCCCACCTCCCTCAGATTGTAACGCACGCCGACCATCAACCTTGTAAGTCTGTTGTATTTTTCGCGAGCGACGGTGCGTGATATATTGTAAGCGCCGTCTCTCTCTTTTTATACGCTCATTCTATATGTACGCGGACCTCATCCCATTTTGAAGGTATCGTCCCACCCATGGTGAGACGGTACAATAAACACATGTTCAAATATTCAGAGTAAACATAAATCCGAATTCATTCATTTATCGAAGACCCCCTCCTTTCCTCTCTGAAGTGGTCGGGCCCGTACGGGACGGCGTGGAGGCCACCCATTACCTTTAGATAGCTTTTCCGGGAAACGTTAATACAATTAACCCCCCTTTATTCTTGTAGCGCGCCGAATTGGCACGTAACATGTCAACATTTTCTCGAGAGAACATGTTTTTCAAACGGCTATATCTTAGAAGTTCTTA
>JABMBS010165450.1:0-18723 GCA_018491695.1 Lissonota sp. PSUC_FEM 10030012 | reverse complement strand
AATAAATAAATTTTTTCGAATCGATAAATTCATTTCTGAATTTGATTGAATAAATTGAATTGAAAAATTGAAAGACCCCGATATTATTTGATGATTAATTCTTAGTAAATAGAAAATTATTTAAAAAATCGTGTACCAAGTATTGGTGAGGGTCCTTTTACCTAAAAATTACATTTGCATTATAAATAAATAAATTTTTTCGTTCAGCTGAACCTTCAAAATTTCACGTAAAACAGAACCAAGAAAGTAATGGACAAATTTCGAGATTGCAAATCCCGAGAATCTTTATAGGATCGATGAACTCTGGTCACAATCGTCACACGTTGCTTCTCACCGCCGTATCCTATTCTAGATTGAAAAAAGCTCTCTCTATACTCGCAAGCCGCGATATCCTTTCCCGCGTATTTTTCTACTCTCACAGACTCCAGCGGCACTAACATACATATAAAACATATCTCTCATCCAATTCCGGTGCCCGATGTATCGGATAGACACACCGGTTGCGTAAGGCAATCTCTTAACATTTGAGTGTCGATGGAGAGACACGGAATAAGGATGAAGAGAGGGGAAGAGGTAAGAAAAAAGAGGCGAGAGGATATCCCGCACGTATCTCGTGTCTCTCCGATACGAGACGTAAAGGGGTGAGGTTGGAAGGTAGTAGTGAGCGAGTGAACGAAAGATCGGTAAGTCTCGATCTCTCTTGTGCGTTCAATCACACTCGCGACAGCCACGTAAGTAGAGTCGAAAGGGAGAAAAGAAAAAAAAATGTCTACATCGCAAAGAGGAAAAGAAACGAGAGTAACTTGTAGCTCGATTTTATATACAGATATATGTATATTTATATGTATACTTTGTCTGAGTTTTGTATCAAGACTCGAATGCACTCGAATGTAAACCGGCCCTTGTGAGATTCGCGGCCCGTCGGCGGTCCCACCGACGCGATCTCCGATGGCTGACCGCACCTTCCGGGCGCGATCCGGCCCCAGCTTACACTATCCCCTTATTTTTATACACACACTCTTCTTCTATCTGCATGTATATATGCGTTTTATGGGCCTGAGACAAAGTAGAAGAGTTAAGCAGAGAGGACGCATCCTTCAATTCTTACTGCACAATCTCAGTCCCTTGGCTCTTTTGACAAACTCCCATCATCAAAATCAACATCTGGAAATATCGCTTATAATCGTGGATTAGCAAATTTAGCTCCAGATTCTAAAAGAACGTCGAATAATCCAAAATACAGTGTAACCCTTGCAGTTTACGTGTAGGAAAAAAAATCAGTGATCTCATTTAAATTCTAAGTAGACATTTTTGACTGGAAACACTAATTCACATACTACATTGTAATCAAGTCAGTGTACTTTTCAAAATCTCAATGTGTACAGGAAAAGTCATCATTTTTGTAGGAAAAGATCTACATTAGTCTGTTCTACTGTAAAATAGAATATATCACCCTATTTTGTATCCAGTTTATGCTACGATTTCCGCTGTTTCTATTTTTCGTGAATCTCATACAAAAAAAGCTCCTGATCGGTAATTGGTGCAAAGAATTATTATGCATTTCCTAAATCAAAATTGAATCACAATCAAGGAATTCTCGATTGATACATTTCCTGATCGATCATGTTGAAAAAAAATCGACCCAAATCGTGCCAGAATCGCAATTTTCGTGGATTCTCCGAGAGTCCAGGTTTTTATCGCGTTACCGCTTGATCCTGTGTGCAGGAGGGAAGAAAATGCTGATAGAGGTCTCGAAGGGTCTCTCTTTTTATCCAGATTCACCCCGACGCTTCATGAATAACTAGTAGCGAAAAAGAGAAAAAGAGAATAAGAGAGAGAGATAAAATTCTGCTCTCTATCGCAGCTCCGCGTGATTTCGCTCGGAACTGTTGGCGGTAGACCAGCTGGCGAGCGTTTATTTCTCAACCTTTACCACCACCGCCACGAGAATCTTGGTCGTCGGTTGTCGCGACAACGAACCGAGAGCGGTTTTCGAAACGCGGGATATCATGGGAGATGCCAAAACGTATAACGAAGTTATCCCGCGCTCTCGACGCTTTTCTCGCGGACCATACAGTCGCCCCGGCAACCCGGCCGAATTCGCGGGCTGTTTTCTCTCTTCATCTCTCTCTTTCTCTCTCTCTCTCTCTCGATCTTCTTGCAAAAGCGTTGCCGCCCCTAAATTCCATCCCTTCCCCAACGTGATTCCGGGGGAATCACGTGATCAAAAGCAGCTCGACCAAACGGAACGCACGCTCGAGGGATGCTGGGCTACTGTTGCGAGGGGTTGCAAGGCGTGGCTTCATTCCGTAGGGGATGAAAGCTCCATCTCTCTCTCTCTCTCTCTTGTTTCTCCCTCCACTTCTCTTTCCCAGCTCTTCTCTTCATTTTTCCTCCCCCTCCTCCTTCTTCTTCGGGGATCCACGTATCTACCGCGCTCTAACCTCTCCCCCTCCCCCCCTTGTCCCCCATAACGAGAACTTTGGCCGAAAGTCACGTGTCCGTGCCGCCGCGTTCACAACCCGCAAAACTCGAGCCTCGTAACACACTCCATGCTTTTACGCGTTAGTTGAGCTTACAAGCGCGCGCGAGTTATTTCGCGCGTGGGTGTCAAACCGATACCGATTTTACAAGCAAACGTGACACTTTTTTCTTCGCGCTCCATTCTTTTTTTTTTATACACCTATACGATTTTTTGCGCTCGTGAGACTCGTTATATCGGTATCGGGATCGGTGATACACCCGCTCTTTGCGAAAGCCCGAAACCTCCTTCTGTGTATCGGATTTCTTCCTCGACGACGCGGTGTGTTCCCGCGCCTGCCCTCTTGGTTAACACACATACACACGTGTGACAGAGAATCCCTCTCTGTCGTCATAACAGTCATCTGGGAATTGATCTTGAGCGCAGTTGCGATCGAGAAGTCGATCGGTTCGGTAGTGGAAAAAAATAAAAGCCCATGTGCTCCCCTCGATCGAGATTCGCCGTGTAGTTTTTTTTTCATCGATAGAGCGATCGATAAAACGTGACTGAAGGATTATCGTGCACATTCGCGCTTTCGAACGAGTGCTTCGAGCTTTGAAGATCGATAAAATGTGTGAAAATGTATCCGAGGATTCGAACTATTGGACGTTATCGCCGGAGACCGCGATGATTGATCGGCAATCGACGAACTAGTCGCGAAAGTCCGATAACGAATCTCGCGATTGGAATATAAATAGGAGAGGGAGAAACACAAGCTCTTATCTTCGAGAGTGTTGACTTAAAAAATCAAGCGACGGCGATAGCAGATTAATTCCTGCCGTAAAATCATCCCTCCGTCATCGAGATACACTTGACAGTGGTATCGTCGCGAGTGTCGTGATCCCTCTATGGATTTCCCGTCGATTAACCGAGTCGAGAGTTCGATTTGAGCGAAAGGAGACTGTTTTCTTTCATCTCTGATTCGAGAATTTCGAGAATGACGAGATTAGGCGAGTCCGATCTCGATGGCCGGACAAACGGTCCAAGCCACCCGTCGATCCTCACAAAGAGCCTCTTGATGACAGTCATTGTGCCCAAAAGATCTCTCGGCCATAGAAGCCGCACGAAAACCCAGCGTGAAATATAAAATACCCCGTATACCGGCAGAAAAAAGGAAAATCCTCTTGAGGTACGTGCGTGTGTGTGCTTATTTTTCGCGTGTGTGTGCGTGCGTGTGTTTTTCTTCTCGTGTCTCGACGAACCATCGAAAAGTACTTGAAAAGCGAGCAAGAGGTCTTTATCGACGAAGGGGAGGATTGGAGTCATCAATAGGTGACTCCTGGATCCGTCGCTCTCGATCTTAACTTCGAAGAATATCGGTGCTTCGTTTATGTGACGGATGTAAAGTGCACCGTGGGGGAAAAAGGGAGATTGAGGAGGAGAAAGAAAAAAACACGTAAAATAAGAAAAAGGACAGCTGGAATCCAGCGGAGGCGAAAGGAGCAGCCGACGGCCGACGGGCCGAAGGGCGCGCTGCTACCGTCGCAATGGACCTCAGCACAGCTTACCGATACAATCAGAATATGATGGAGTATTACACGTGTAAGATCACTAAATTTTATTTCTAAAAAAAATAGGATATTCTCACAAGATATCGGTATTACTCAATTTGCCCCATTCTTGATGAAAAGAGGTATTTCAAAAATGCCGAAATTTCTTCCTGAACATAAAGAATCAAAAAGAATCTTGCCATTGGCAAACCGATATAGATTGGAATAAAAAAAAAATGTTTAACTATCGTACATATTTTTTTAAAAATATTCTTTCGAAACTCCATTCGCCGGAAGGCTCCATTATATTTGTCACCCTCCCAGATGAAATACGCCACTGTTTTCCCGGAGAACGATGGTACACGTGTATATCATCGAAAAAACACATTCGCGGCTCCACCATGGCTCCGGGAATAAAATTGGCATTGGACGATATAGGTGGGAGGCAAAAGTGACAGAGCAACCGGGATTTACGTTCGCCAATAACCAATTCGTTTCGGGATATTCGCGACACAGCGGCAATATGATAGTCATGTAGAATCGGGACGAGGGATGGCGCGGAAATTGAGAATTCACTGTTTTCCGCGCATACAGAGGCCAGGAGCATTGTAAATACCGAGCTGATACATCATGGGGGAATGTAGGAAAGTTTTTGACTGAGAGGATACCGATGAAATGCACAGTCGTTCGGGAATAAATTGATTTAGACGAAAACGATAGACTGAAGAGACGAAAAATTGATGAGAAAGATTCGAGACATAGGGTCGAAGGACGTGACAAATACAGTAGGCAATCAGAATACAAGGATAGATATTTAAAGTTTCTGGAGGCAAAACAAAACATTAACTTCTTAGTCAGTTGCTCCCCTGAATTAAATGATGGTTAACCATATCATAACTGCAAATATCATTCTGCCATGAAGTTTGTTCATTTTATAGTTACTAAACGAAGCACAAACTTCTTAGTTAGTTGCTCCACTGAATTAAATGATGGTTAACCACATCATAACTGTAAATATCATTTTGTCATGGAGTTTGTTTATTTTATAGTTATCAAACGAAACACTAACTTCTTAGTAAGTTGCTCCACTGAATTAAATTATGGTTAACCATATCATAATTGCAAATATTATTGTGCCACGGAGTTTGTTCATTTTATAGTTACTAAACGAAGCACTAACTTCTTAGTAAGTTGCTCCACTGAATTAAATGATGGTTAACCATATCATAATTGCAAATATCATTCTGCCATGGAGTTTGTTCATTTTATAGTTACCAAAAGAAACACTAACTTCTTAGTAAGTTGCTCCACTAAATTAAATGATGGTTAACCATATCACAACTGCAAATATCATTCTGCCACGGAGTTTGTTCATTTTATAGTTGACAAACGAAACACTAACTTCTTAGTAAGTTGCTCATTTGAATTAAATGATGGTTAACCATATCACAACTGCAAATATCATTCTGCCTTGGAGTTTGTTCATTTTATAGTTACCGAACGAAACACTAACTTCTTAGTAAATTGCTCCACTGAACTAAATGATGGTTAACCATATAACAACTGCAAATATCATTGTGCCATGGAGTTTGTTCATTCCATAGTTACCAGAAGCATAAAAAATGGCGATCGCAGCTATAAAATTAACTTTCCTGAAAAAGTGGCAGACAATAACTTAGTTCACGTGATAATTCTTATAGTTGTTACCACATTTTTAGATGTGGTCACTATAACATGCTGAGATGTCTTAACCAAATATAAACATATGGTAAACCATTTCATTGAGGGTGGACACTTGGTGAGGTAGATACAAAATATTTTCAAACAGCACTCAGTAAATCAACATTGGGGAAATCAAGAATACCTGGTATCTGCTAATTGGTATGGTTTCTTCCTCTAAAAGGCTTGAATAAAATATCCGGGAAGTTTATCAGGCCAGAAATTTACGAATCATGCTGTAATCGTAAAAAAAATGCTCCCATCATCGATATACTGTATTTTCTACAAAATCAGGATGTCTTCCAAATTGCCCCTACCTACCCCATGTAAATTGGTACACCGGCGATTGGTTTACACCACGTCACGTTTGTGAGGCACTGCGACGCGACGTGATCATTGCGAAACAAGAAATTCATGGCCATTACTGACGAGTTGCAGCGTAGCGGTAAATTTGTCGTCAGGGAAAAAACTACGAAGCCACACCGAGCAACAAAAACATAGAGAGAGACAAAAAAAAGTGATTTACCAGTCATGAGAGTGAGAGACATCGTTTGGAGTGTACAAAACATTTGCAAGAACATTTTTCTCAATCCAGGATCTGCAATCCTAGCTGATTTTTTTTTATCTGTAATTCCAACATTCGAAGATCTTGCGCAAGACAAATGGCGTTGCAGAGAAAATTTGTGTGACCGAGTACCGAAAAATCAAATCGTAGACCATAGCTAAAACCCCCGAGACCGGAATGAATTTTTTTTTAATCGTCTCTTCGTCTCTTGATTCAAAGATTTCACGGTTTTTGCGCAAGACCCTTGTCGAAATGCGCATAATCACTTACACCAGTTGCCAAGTTGGCTGGATAGAAATATTGGGGAGTTTCCTAGGATCAAGATCGAGCAGCGACTTGGTAAGAAGGAAGATAAAACCGTTATGATAATTCAAATGAGATCGGATCGATGAACCAGCGAAAATTCGGCGCGTTGGCCGGAAGTGCTATCACAGATCAATGAGCAGCCAGGTCACTTCGTCTTCTTTATCCTCCTGACGAATCATTGTCTCTCTCTCTCTCTTGTCAACGGTAATGCACGACGTCTTCCCGCGTTTTTTGTCCCAACCACAGTGAAACTAAAACAACAAGGACAATCCAACGGATTGATTATTTCCAAAGTCCTAAGCTTTCGCACGTTTTCCCATTACAATGGTGTTCCGGCTCGGAGGAATTCGATACCGCGAGAGAAAATTCTTCATGCTCACGGTTGTCATCGAAGATTCCTCTCTCCATCGAAACAAGGTCGATCGGTCATGATCAGCCATCTTTTTCTCGCCTCTCAAACAACACTTCCCACCTTCTCTCTCTTTTTATCGCATATTCATTACCTTTTCCCACTACGATCGTGAAAATTCATCTGTCCATTTTCAATAAGAGACAAATCCTCACTGTGGGCTAAGCTTGACCCCCCGAGGGAGCTTGATCCTCTTTATACATTACTCAGCTATTTAGTTAAAATCAACGAGTTTTCCGTTCAACCTTTGTCGTTCATCTCGCGAAACTACGGTGCTCCGACCTTTCGCCTCCCCTTCCACGTCTCTTTCCCTCTTGGTCGTGAAATTTCGTTTAAAGGGTTTACACCAAAAGGGCATTTGAGAGAGGGTACAGAATTGGTATGCGTCGTTGGAAGAAACGCTCGTGTGTATTAGCCCGTGGCTCGGGCGACACATGGAAAAGGCGATTGCAATAATAAGGGTCGTAATGTAGAGACCGCTGCTGTGGTACGTTCGTTGCTTCTACTACTTCTGCTCTTGATTCTGTTCTCTCTCTCTCTCTCTCTCGCGACTCAATGTGCGGATACACACGTATAGCTATGGATAATCCAGCCATTTCGCCATGGAGAGAAAGAGTAAGAGAGGAGTGAAACGGGGGTGGTTCTCTGACCGTGGCTGGACCCTCGTATATAGTTGTGGTCAGCAGGCGTGACGGGCAACGCGAGCGCGTAGGGTCGAGAGTTCTGCTTCTATGTGGCATTTTCTCTCTGTACCCATACCATTCCTCCAATCCTCGTGTGTATATAAGTACTCTATCCCATGGAATATCGTACCTCGGTACTTTAGGTCTCGCTTACTCCGACCTTCCATTGCTATCACTCTGTGCCCTCTCTTTCCTCTCTCACTCTCTCGCTGGTCCTTCGGTCCATCTGATGGAGAAGCATGTTCCACGTGACCCAGCAGTGTATCCGGCATAGATGAGAGAATCGCATGAAGAGCTGGTCCAAACTACCCCTTGATGGTTCGCGATGGTTTCACTGTACCACGCACACCATGGAATCGCGACCATAAACTCAGAGAGACAGAGCATAGGAAGAGCGAGAGGGAGAATTGATTTGCGAGCGGAAGTGCGTATCGTTTCTGGTAATGATCGTGATACTGGCCTCTACCCTCCACCGGATCATCGTCATTGTCTTGCCATCGTTTGCTCTCCGGGTGTATAACAAACGCGACCGCACGAGAATGAGTGAAACGAGAGACGAGATATCTCGTCAGTTTCCTGACAAACTTGCCCTATAGGCTCTTTGGAAATGATACCAACGAGCGCGGGAAAGATGAGGAAAGAAAAGTTACGCACATGGATCGCGTTACTCCTCGCTCGAGGAAGAATTAATCTTTCGTGTTGTTTGCCCGCTGTGAAGTCGATTATAGATCATGTAGGATTGAGTAAGGAATGGGGAATGTTGATGGAGCTTAGTCAAGGAATTTCTTGATAATCGATCCATTTCGATGGAAAATTACGGTACAAGATTGAAAAGAAAAAAAATTTGACGACATGGAAAGTACACTAAATGAATTAACCCTAACAAAAAAAAAATGGTAATCCGAAATCCACTTTGTCAATTGAATTACTTATCATTTTAATGATAACTCACCTTCTCAGATTATAATTTTAATTACAGTCTGATTGGTTAACTATAGAACTAACCCACTTGGTCAAAAACGCTTCACAAACTAAATTATCGATACCTAAGCAGAATAAATCGTTATTTCTATCAAAACAACGAGTGGGGATTCTACTATCGAATTTAGATCTGCATTTTACACGAATGACCCATACATATAAATAATTCGATTGAGACATCGTCGAGGGCAAGAGAATAAAAGCGAGCGTAGAATGTCAAGAGTGGAGAATTGATGAATCGTCGGAGAGTCCCTCTGTTCGGGCTGCTTGTCGCGTTCTTGTCAATGGGAACCCTCCAAAAAAAAAAAGTCATATTACATATTACGTATGTACGAGCGAGATGCTGAGAGAACAGATCATCGAATCGTCGGTGCACTGGGACGAAAGAGGGGACATATGTCGAGGCGGCACAGAACCAGAACCCTCCATTACGTTATTAGGTCTCGATGTTATCGCGTTAGTGCGGATTTTAATACACCCATTACACGATCGAGAAATAATACATTCTCGAAACGGTGGGTGTGAGCGCCTCTTACGTACGCGATTCACCAAAAACCAGACGACCTGCCCAGATCACACTCGACTTGGTGATTCGATAAAAGTCAATGCTTCCTTCGTGTCGAAATGATTTCCTCGATGAAACGCACATTTTTTGAATCTTTGTTGCGTACTGAGTCTACAGAGGACATTAATTCCCTGATTTAATTCTCGATGACGATTTTAGCGAACCAAAAATTTGACCCAACACCCCTCAGTTTCCCGCTGATTTAGAACAGCATTGACATCTGTTTGACACTGGACTCATGGCTTTTGTTGCAAATCGAATCATTTCCCGGGGGAATCTCATTGGGAGCATAGAGAGCCTTTATAATTCAGTAAACCATTTAAGAAATTACTTACAGTTGATTAAAAATTTTCAATATTTTTTGTCTAAGAAAATCCGTGCATTGAGAAATCTCTTTCAATAGCTTTTATAAGCTCGGTTTAACCCTGTCTCTCTAGGATTTGTGATAGCTTATACTCACTTTTCAGGATCAAGTGGAATAAAAAAGTAAAGTTACGGGATTCTGGTGGTTTCACAGCGTCGCCAGTTCTCATTGACGATTCACTCTCGTGATTCCATTGGTTTTTATTCACAGAATCGCGGCTAGGACGAAACATTATCTCTCCTATGTAGATATATAATATATAGATATATGCTTATAAAAGACATTGGCTTAATGTTCTATCGATTTCCATTTTCAGGCCATGGGGGAGTGAACCAGCTAGGCGGCGTCTTCGTGAACGGAAGGCCCCTACCGGATGTAGTGAGGCAGAGGATCGTCGAGCTGGCGCACAGCGGCGTTCGACCGTGTGACATTTCAAGACAGCTAAGGGTATCCCACGGCTGTGTATCCAAGATACTGTCGAGGTGAGTTCATTTATACGTTTCGCCAAACACCTTTTCCCGTTTTTTTTTCCTTTTTTAAAAAAAAATTCAACATCCCCAATGTTGATTTCCTTTATTTTGCCCCTTAGCTAAAAAGACAATATTGTTCAAATTGTATCCTGAAGATGATTTCAATGTTGTTTTCAAAAATTCATGAAAATAGACTCTTTATTTTTCGTTGAGAAACGTTGAAGCGTCTTGATGGCGAATCGTTCTGAAAATGGGCATAAGGACATTTCGTCTCTCGGTGGGATTTAATTAAAGACGTCGTCGCCGGTGCGAAGAGGAGAGAGGAGAAAAAAACGGAGATGGAGAAAAGAAGAGAGCGGTCGAAATGACGTTCTTGCTTCTTTTGCTCGCTGAGAGTTACATAGCGCGGGGATATCCACCGTGGTTGGAGACCGGAAGGAAGGTCCTGGGTGGCTTAGGCGACGCGATGCGGTTTCCATGTTTTTTTTTCTCCAACCCCAACTCCGAGCATTTTCTCTCTTGCTCTCTTGGTCTTTGGGTTCTCTTTCCACCCTCGGCGAAAGCTTCGCGGGTGATTGTAACGGGTGGCCTCGTGCCGTTTTGATGGTCCCCCCGACCAGTGTATTCATTCATTCACCGACGCCGCCGCCAACGACGCTTAAGAATATCCATTGTGTCCTCTTTTACGAAAAATCATAAATACAATGTGAATATTTCTGGCATTTCAGAATAATTGACTGACGATACTGAAATAAAACCATAGATTCGTATTCCTTCATTGCTTTTAAAGATGTTGAATCCCAAATGGCAAATGATGAAAAGCATTAACATTGAACAATTAACATTAACAAGTTTCATAGGGACTCAACATTCTTAAGAGCACAAAAAAGTGCTTCATTATGTACATTTTTATGTAAGTTCTTTTTTATCATGTAGGTCCTTGAAAAATCCTGTAAAGTCCTTGAAATATTCTTGAAATGTCCTTGAATTTTTATTTCAAATTTCACTAGACACCCTGTATAAGAAACACCCCTGAAAATGTTTTGCTTCGAGCCTCAATTCGACATATTCGATTAATTCGATGAAAAAACGGTATTGTGATAAATGGAGCAAAACATGTGTGTGAAAACTTTGTTCCTAAACACTCTAGAAATTCCAAAATTTCGATAAAAAAAATTATTTCATCCGTAAAAGTGGTCGATCTTCCGCAATCTCTTTCGCGCCAATTTGTCCGTTTTACAAGCCAGCTGCAGTATTCTCTCGATTTTTCTCTCCCACACGTGTAAGCGAATTTTTTTTTCTCAGTGGCAATTTCACTTGACTCCAAAGTATCACTAACACGGTCAAACACGTGTCTCCGTTGGCATTCTCAGACACGCAACGCGCCGTTAACGTGCATTTTACGCAGTCACGCGCCGCTGAAAGTGCAAACCTGGCAGAAGAAACTTTGTGTGAGCCCCGTATATGCATCGCATGCACAGCATCATCATTCCCGGGATTTCTCGGAAGGGCACAAACTCTTATGCTCTCGTCCTGTCGCATCCCAAAAATAGTGACTCGGAACGAGAATCCGGTTTGTCGGCGTAGAAATTCGACATATGAGGAGGGAGCGAAAAATTTGTCGCGTGAAACACTCTTTAAATCTCTTTATCTCTTCTTGTTTAATAACACTTTGCCGCATGCGCCAGATACTCAACGTTTATGCCGCTTCACGGCGTTGAAATCTTCACTCGACTTTTTGCTCATCGCCCTCTTCTCTTCTCGTCACAATTCGATGGATTTCTTCTCTTGCCCTCCTGAGAAATCTACCGTTCGCCCAAAACCCCCTTAACGCCAACAAAGTAGAACTCCCCGAAAGTTCTACTGCCGGGGGTTTAAAAAAAAAAACCACCAAAGAACCAGCTAGTAAATTGTCGTAACATTGTCGTTTTACGAGGCTAATCGGAAATCGTGAAATTTCGTCGTTGAACACGAACTAAAAATAAATTTCTCTCCGTTCTCGCGAATGTAACTGGCTGCTCGGGAAATTTAACAGCATCGTCGTTGAAAATGTTACAATTTTATGATGAAAAATCACAACCAACTGTTCCGCAATAAAAATTACTTTTCCTTCATCCCCTTGCAGTCGATTTTGTTTTGTCCAGAAATAAATGCCAATCTCGATACATTTTTTTTTCTTCGCTGAGGGTGGTGTCCATTTAACCCGAAATTAATGCCGGTTTTTGGCATCGAGCGTCAATTTGAAAAATCGTACCACATTCTCATTTTCTCTGTATAATACGAGCCGGTATATGAGAGAGAGAGAGAGAGGGTTGATTATATCCAGGAGGACACGAAGCAGAACTCCCCGTTCTGGCACGACCGAATGGCCATTTCACGGTGTAAGGTGGAGGGGGCGTAACAAAAGGGGCGAAATGTCAACGGGTAGAACGAGCAAGTGAGCGAGGAGAAAAAAATGGATCGAGCGAGAGAGAGAAAATAGCTGCACATGTTCATAAACAGTGGCGTATCCAGAGGGAAAGGGATGGAAGGTTTTACGCCAGATATAATCGTAATAATTTCGTGAGCGTTCTGGTGCACCCCCATCAGGATTTTGCCAACCCCGCGATGCTGATTCAACCGAGGGGGTAATGATTGTCGCACGCCAGTCAACCGCACACACACAGACACTCCATTCGTCGATATAAAATACTCTGCGCGCGACAGGTTCATCACGAATCCCATCAAAACGATTTTTTCCAATTTCCATTCGATTTTTTATTTCAAACCAGCCATCGGTTAACGTTTTATTTTTCAAATCATTCATCCTCACGGACCATTTTATAGATCTGGATTTATTCCTCGAAAAATTGTATATTTTTAAGGCCTTTAACTTTACGGACACTTGAATTTAGTCCTGCATTTACTTCTTGGAAATTTGGAAGTTTTTTTATGGATTCTTTTGGACAAGAAATGCTTTTGACCGCTCAATTGATATTTTAACATAAAAATCGTTTGATCAAGCGCTGAGTTTAAATGTTGAATTATTGTGCCATTTTTTTGGCTATTTGTTGTTAAACCAAAATGGATTGAAGAATTAAGCTTTTATGTTGAAAAATAAATTTGTAAATTGTCCAAATTATCTGCAGAACATCGTGCAGCAAAGGGAAGGTATATGGGAGAATAGTGGACCCACATCCATCAGGGATCGTGTGGAACGAGAGACGAAGAACCGCGGAGAGTCCCAAAGCCAAAAACCATTATAGAGTTGTGCGGTTTACGGGCCTCGGGGGTTAGAAACGGCCGATTGAATTTAAGCACGGTTGAAGATATTATTTAAGTAATTAGGCACAAAGGGGCTCCTTTAACCAAACGCGTTACGAAGGCGATAAGGATCGTCGGCGCGAGCGTCTCTGGAGCATTATTGCGAAGACACTAGCGGTTCTTAATTTCCTTCATTCGCAAAGACAGTGATGAGCTTTGATGAAAGTTCGCGAAGAAGAGGCGAGAAAAATCCGTCTATTCAGATAATGATCGTGTATGACTGTCCATGAATAAACTCCAGATGAGTCTGTCGTTGACGTCATCCGAGGGTTCAACGAGTGACAAACGAAAATCTCTTCGATCTCTTCCATCAGCGACTTTTGCCCAATTATGAGTAAAAAATGTGACAGAATCCAAGTTTCTTAAGTCTTAAGGTTTGTTCTTTCGATCCAGGTACTACGAGACGGGGAGCTTCAAGGCCGGTGTTATCGGTGGCTCAAAGCCAAAAGTAGCGACACCGCCGGTCGTCGACGCTATCGCTAATTACAAGAGGGACAATCCAACGATGTTTGCCTGGGAGATTCGTGACAGGTTGCTTGCCGAGGGTATATGCTCGCAGGACAACGTGCCATCGGTATCATCGATAAATCGGTAAGTCAAACAAACAAACAAACAGAAAATTATTCAACAATTAATCGCAAGTACAAATCATCATTTGTTAAATTTGACAGTCAATCCAGTTACGTTTTGCGAAAATTCACAAATAAAGATAGCATTCAAATAGGGAAAGACTAATTTGCGTGAATTTCCATTAACACCCGGGATACGGTGTTTCTCGGCGAAGACCAAAATCGAATTAGAGGATTTCACTTGTATACACGGGCTTTAATCCCCGTTACGCATTACACTCAATTTGATTATCCGCCATGTATCTCAAAGGGCGGGAGGGGAGATACCCGGAGTTTGGTACAACGAGGAAAAGAGAGAGTAGAGGGAAAGACGAGTGGATCTGGTAATATAATCGAGGGTGTCGATGGATAGATAGGGCGGTATAGATAAAGAAGAGAGAAGGAGATAAAACCCTTAAGTATCGACTGATTAAATCTCGGGACATATGCGAGGCAGATCAATGGGGTTCACCATCCCTCGATGTTATACATCTCTATACGTGTCCCTTCTCTTTCTGCTCCTACTTTTCTAATCCCAGTCTATCGTCCATCTCTCTCCTCCATCATCACCTTGCTTCCAGCACATCAAAACGTCTCTCTCTCTCTCTCGAATTTCCCCTTCCAATCTCGTTCATCCTTCTTTCTCGTTAGTGTTCAACTTACACTCGAGCCCCTTCTGTCCCACTTGAAGCTCCGTGGGGGCGAATTGTTCAGTTTGTGCGGTGCTGATACGCTGTAATGTCGTCCCTTGGGACAACAACGCTCTCTCTTCATCCCCCTTGACGGATTTTCTCGTGATCGCTGTGTGGGCTTGCAATCCTAAGGCTTTATCTCGCACAGTAGCGGTATTACAACAAAGCCTAGCGATGTAATGGTGAATAACCATTGTAACGTGTAAGTTTGGATGCTCACTTTCCTCGCACTCTTCGCGCGAGTCCGTCCCCATTCACCGTCCCCTAGTGCCAGCGTCAACGTAAAAACACTTGAATTAATCGAGTGATTCCCGGAGGAACCTGCAAAAGGTCAATGGGATCGGGGTGGCGCGGCGCTTTACCCAAATAGGTCCGCGAAGGGAAAGGGCCAGCACTTATCTCGATGCAGAATATCTTTGTAAATTCTGCTGCAATACGAGTAACGACTAATCGCTTCAAGGGGGGTGTCCTCGTTTTAGGAGCGTATAGTACCCTCCTAGCATGTGTCTTTTCAACGACCAAGCCTACAAAAAAAAATGCATTCAAAATCATGGTATTCCCATCCGATAGCCTTAAAAAATCTTTGATGGCTTCACAATACTTCCTCTATTTTTGTATCGACTCCTTCGTTGACCAACAGATTGAACGGAATCGATTTCCCATTGAAAAGTTGCATACTACCAATCATCATTTTTTATCCCCAAGCTCACGATGGAAATTCTATACCGTCATGATGGCGAAAGTGACTTAGACTGAGCTGGACTCGAGAGGTCATTCGTATTCCACGATGGGTGATATATGTTAGCGTGGGCAGACGTGGCAAATCGATGGGTGTATGTCGATGGTCCATAGCCAAAAAAAAAAGAAGCTTATTCCGCACGTACATCGCATAGGTAAAATAATCTACCTACCGCGATCTGTATACGCTTGGAGAATCGCTTCGGGCTAACGCTGAGAGTTCGATATATATCCCTGTATCTGGACGATTGGAAACGGCAACTGTGTGGAATAACGGTGACGCAAATACCATTGAAGAAGGTGCGGTGAATTTTGTACTTATTCGTGTGAATGTGTTCGTGTGGCTTGTTGCTCAAGTAACCTCCTCCATCCGCAGAGCAGCACCTTCGGTTTCTCAATTCTCTCTCTCTCTCTCTTTGGCTTCTATACAAAACTATATGGAAAGACCCCTCTTCTTCGACTCCTTCCAAGTTTCCTTTTCGTTCGCACACCGAATATCCAACCCCATTCACGTGGATAGGTCACGTATCGACTGTGTGTATGTGTGTAACGAGAGTAAAGAAAGGAGAGAGCGAGAGTCTTTCCCTCCGTGTCGAGTATTGATCTGAATCAGCGGTGAACGAGAGATCGTCTGAAAGAAAAAAAGTTAAACCGACACTTATTCTTAGGTGTTCAGCGATTTACTATAAATTTCATACGCCGATTGATCGAACATTGTCTTTCGAACTATCGATTTATTTAGGGCTCCTATTTCGTTTCTTGTTCAAGGGAGAACTTGGATTTTTGCGTCTCCTTAGGCAAACCTTTTGTTGGCTAATTTTTGAAGGCTTTCGTACCTTCACTGCTCGATCTTGATTTTTTCCGACTAATACTCTTAAATACCGTGATTTTTCGCCACTGAAACAGAAGATAAGTATGTCCGTGTTGTTGTTTTTTTGCCTCAGCGTAGCAAAATCTCGTCGAGAGGTTTTCTCCTCCGATGATCCCCGGAGACTATTCGTTTTCTCCCCGAAACGTTATTCTGGCGGGTCGAAGCTCTCTCTCTCTCTCGTTCTTTCTCCTGGGACGTGAAAGTAATGATGCTACACCGTTGTACCGTAACCTTTCTAACGTATTGTCTTATTTTGGTTTTAGCCAAAAACCACTTTGAAACGAGAAGACGTCGAGTCCACGAGATTTCGCAAAAGAGCGGAGTATGACAAAAAGCGTCGGACGAACGAAAAGATGAACGCTATTGGGGTCGGTATGAGAGATTATAATGGAGAGTTGGAAAAGAAGCGGCAAGAAGGACGAAAAATAACAGTCATATTAATGGAGTATATACACGTGGAGGTTTTTTTTTTCTTCTCTCATTCCGGTGACTTGGTGTGTATGAGAAGGGGAATTGAGAAGCGAGAAGCGAACGAAAAACAAGCGGAGCGAGGAAAGATTGGACGTTAACAGTTCCGAGCTTTTTCCCGTCCTGGTTCAATGCCGCCCGCGCGTACAAACCTCATCGTCGTCGTCGTCGTCGTCCGAGTCGACGAAGAAGCGACTTCATCCACTTTTTTCCCTCTTTTCCTTCTCTCTCGCTCACTTTTAGCTTATAGCGTGGTATATACCGGTTGCGTGAAAGCTTCCATTGTTTCCCGGATTCGCTTAGCGTCTCTTGCGGTTGCAAGGACCCACCTCGTCCTTCCTCTCATTCTCCTCTCGTTGTTTCACTATCTCGTTCACCATTCGACGCAACTCGGCATACAGGAAAATACCATCGAACAATTTTTCCATCACCATTCGGTGAAACAAGTTTCCGATCTGACCGGAAGAATCGAGCGTTTGTCCTATACCAAAAACTCTGACAATTTTCTGTAATAACGCAAAATCCGAAAAAAAAGACTCAATCGAGTTACAACTTTGGGAGTCATCAAAGTTCTTTGTGAAATCTTCGCGAAATGGCTGTTTCGGGGCAAAACCGCGTATGGAAAGTTTCCGCCTGATGAGGAAATTCAAGTTTTTGTGGGCCAGAGAATCTGCGGAAAGAAGCTCGATGCGGCGAGACCCAGTAAAAGCTCGTGAACGAGGGACAAGCGAGAAAAAGGACGATAAGGGAGGGGAGAAAAAAAAAGGATGGAAGGTACAGAAATGGTTGGGATTTTGGTAGAGGAAATATTGATAGGCTCGACTTGGGCTGCGGAGTCACGCTCAAGTAGGCGCCTTCTCCACCTCCATTTTTATCCCTCTCTCCCTCTTTCTTCAGCTAACACACGTTACTCGCTCTATGTGGCTTGGCCCTCATACACTCTCCTGTAGAACCCCTCATATACTGGCTTTAGTGCAAGCTCAATCGAGCTTCGGAGTTTCCGCGTACTCTCCAACGGCAACGACAACGTATAGACTCCATAGAAGTCTCTGAGAGAAAGGGAGATGAAGCGAAATAGAGAGCCAAGAGAGTGGAGAAACGCAGAGAGAAGCTAGAGTCTCTTAGGGGTAGGATCGATAAGGAGCTAGATTCACCCGAGGGCTTTACGCCGGGGTCCAGCCTCCTTCGTTTTCCTCAACGCAGTTACACACACACACACACAAACACTATAGCTGGATTTATATTCGGGTGATGCGAAAAAAATCGATCTCCTTTTTCGATCCTCCATCGAAGTCTTATACGGTAAACTGATTTTCTAAAAAGGCCTTTAAAATTAATATTACAAGGTGCTACGATTTTTTTTTCAATTTTGGGATCAAATAATAGCTTTTCACATTTTGGATTCGACCGAATCATTAAAAATTCATTAACAAATAATTTATCTTGCATATAAGATATAATAGTCTTAGAAATGCAAAGAAATAGAACATTTTTCATTGATCAAAGGAAAATAAAAAATGGAAATCCGTTTTATGAAAGAAAAATTATTTTTCAATCAATTTTCTAAGCAATGTTTCCAATCTTTTTTTTCGACTTTTTTTTATTTTGTTTATTCGCCACCGAAAATCTTGTTGCATATGTGTGAAACAAAATTTCCTGAAAGTTACAGCCCTTAATATGAATATTAAGTGTGAGAAGATTTTTCATCTAAAATACACGTAAGTCAAAAACATTTTTCTTCAAAATGTTATAACTCCGCGGAATTTTATGCTATCACATTCCCCTTGGTCGCAAATTACGCAGAATTGAACGATCTTCAAAAGTGTCTTTAACAACGTTAGTCTAACTTACACTGGTGAGAAGGTACGGATCACTAAAGTTGCTTTTACCTAAAATTCTCGTTTTTTTTGCTGTTATCTCTGATACGATCAACTTTACCGAAAAATCGTGAAGAAAAATTAGATCGGAAG